>JAJOZX010013835.1:55000-77461 GCA_023014485.1 Bathynomus jamesi
AACACTTTCAGACATAGCAGACAACAAATCCAGTTTATGAATTAACTCTAAAATGACATTGACTGACTTGCATTTTTTAAAGTCATTGTCATTATACATATATTTCAGTTCGTTCACCAAGGATTTGCAATCAAAGATATCTGGGTATTTTTTTTTAAAGCGTTTACATGTTGCATAGGAAATGAATGAGCAAACATTTCAAACTTGTTCACATCAAGTAATTCAAAAAATGTGAATTCCTGAATGCAAGCAAATCGCTCTCTTAACGACACTAAAATGTTGTCAATTATTTCGAAATACGTCGCTTTATAGTTCATTTGTCTTCCCTTGACTTTTCCTGGGAGGAGGCCCCGAGTCATCTGGTTGTGCAATGTCGCCCATTGTTTCTTGAACGATTTTTTCATAATGTTCATCGTTACGATGATTTTCGACAAATTGAATAGTCATTTATTTTATCCTGGCCCAACTTCATGTCAAGCTGCTTACACTGCAGAACATCAGAGTTTTCCAGCTTGGGATAATATGTTATGAAAACAATTTATGAAAAACACAAAAGTGAAGTCATTCAATTTTGCCAGCAGATTGTCAGTTTCACTTAGAGTATCTTCATCCCACCTTTCATTATTGTCTAAAATGTTGAAATGCACTTTTCAAGTTTTCAAGCATCTGTTTTATGGATGACACAGTTCTAGATCTATAGCACCATCTTGTTTCACACAGTGATGGAATGCTGATATTAAAATCTCGAAAGACACTTTTCCGTTTTGTACTCGAAGATGTAAATTTACTAAAAGAGCGTAAATGAGAGAAAAACATTTTAACCCCATTCACTTTCTCAGCACTTTTACTCAAAACTAAGTTAAGCTTATGAGCATAGCAGTGAATAAAATGGCCGTATTTAAATCCTTTCTCCTTCAATTTTCTTTGCACCCCGTTTAGCTCACCTGCCATCACAGCTGCTCCATCGTACGTTTGGCTAACCAATTTAGTTTTAGCTTCACTAAAGGAGTTCAACACATTTTCTATCATATCAGCCAACCTTGAAGCACTTTTATCATCACTTACGTCAAAAAATCCTAAAAATCTTTCATTTATTTGGCATTCAGACACATATCTAATTATAATTGAGAGTTGGGTATGCATTGCACAATCTGTTTCATCTGTTTGCACTGAGAAAAAAGGAACTTTTTCAACTTCAGTATGAATTGCATCAGCTATGACACTATCTATTGCAGATATGATATCATTTTGTATTGTACTTGAAACTCCTGAAAAATGCTTCGATCCTTCTTTCGTGGAAAGTCTAGATGCAAAAACACTATCTATTTCAGCAAAGCAATGCAACAGCTCTCGATAATTACCTTTATTAAGGCTATCTTTTCCTTCATCATGGCCACGCAATGGCAGTTCTTGTTTTCAAAGATATAATACGGCATTTGTTAACTGTTTTAAATATTGTCTATTTTCTTCAACTGATTTGTTATACCGTTCTTTTTCAAGTTTTGCAGTCTCACTAAGAGCAGTTTCAATATCAAACTGTCCAAAAGTTTTTAGACATTTGTAATTATGCAAATGACTCAAAGATTTACTATGATGTTTGCAGTCACTTAGAATATTTTTATAATTGCTGTAACCACCTCTGTCCACGATTGATTTGGATTCGGTTGAAAAAGCAAACATGGCCAACAGTATAGTTTCTCATTAGAGGCACTTGCACACAGCCAATCAATCTGTTCATAACACTTGATTTGAAAAGTACGATGGCCTATTTTAGTTTTCAGTGAAGGAGTGGGTCGGCCTAATTTGATAATTTCTCGCTTTTCCGTAATATTTCTCTGCCCAAATGGTTTTTCTTTTAAATCTAACACAACATCCTTCTCCATTATGGGTAAATGTAGAGCTGTTTGAACACACAAATATAAGATAGTTATAATACACTAGTTACACTATACACAAAAAATACACAACACAATGCTACAACGTTCACTTCCGCAGGCAACTAAACTACTGAAGAAACCTGAGAGGAGTTGCCAGTTATCATTTTTAGCATAGGCTAGCTATGTTTTTCGCGTCACTAGGCTGACGAAATTGAGCCCTACCTGGACAAATTAAATTTTGTTACGGTAATGCAATATTATCATGGAAAGCAAGAGTTTCATCAGTCAACAGTTAAATCATGAGATCAATGCAAAGGTATACTCCGTGAAAAATATTGAATAAAAGCCACTTGAAATTTTGAAGATTATTTATAACAGGTAGGGCGGAAATCACTCATCCCGAGTCCAGAAGCTTGGAGGATGAGCGAAAGCTTTCTGTTTAAAAAGCAACAGTGAGCGTTACTTTTTGACAAGTCAGCGTTTGGACCCGAGCAAATATCGTAATAGATCATGAAAGAAGAGTACACAAAGTGACGAACTTGTTATGACATTATTCTTTGTTTTAAAATAGATTTCTGCAAAAGAGGCATTAAATAAAGATTTTAACATATTGAACAACAAAATTTATGTATATTTTACAAATGTACACTCGGGCTGAGCCCGAGTGCAGGAGTCGCCACTGATATATATATACACAAATGTGTGTATATATATATATATATATATACACAAATGTGTGTATATATATATATATATATATATATATATATATATATATATATATATATATATACTTTATTTTTTTAACTTAAATAATAATTTTAAATTCATTGAGTATATTATTTACGCATGCAGTGCATGCCTTGCATTCATTAAGAAGCCGCCCCTGATATATATATATATATGTATGTATGAAAATTATTTCACGAAAGTAACACGTGAAAAAATTTATGATGAATAAAACCACGAATATATATATTATATATATATATATATATATATATATATACACAGTACGTGTACGTACGTATATATATATATATATATATATAATAAGCACACCGGCACAAAATTAGTCACCCCTCTCAGAATGTACCTAATAATGTGTGACGGCGCCTCTGGCCTTGATAACCGCACGAATCCGGCGAGTTTTAGTATGCGGAGGTACGCCTGCTGGTTCAAATTCATCGTCACTGGAACGAGAGGGCCCATTTCGTGGTACGAAAAACATCCCCAGAACATCACGGAACCACCTCCAGCCTGAACAACACCTTCGACGCATTCAGGATTAAAGGCTTCATTGGACCTGCGATGTACTCGTCGCCGCCCATCATTGGAGAACAAACAAAAACGGGACTCATCGGACCAAATTACACGTTTCCAATCTGCCGCAGTCCAGTTTTTGTGCCTCTGAGCCCATTTACTGTATAACGTGCCAATTTGTGACTTGCTGTTAACAGCGGCCTCTTCCGTGGCTGCTCCAGATGTCCATCGCATGCAGTTCTCGTCGCAATGTCCGTTCGGAAATTGGTCGCGGGAGAACCTCATTGGATTCTTGGAGCAATTGTTCTCTGGTTTGAAAACGATTTGCAGTTACTAGACGAGAAACATGGCGGCGGTCCCTATTGTCGAGAATTGTTTTCCGGCCACAGTTACGCCGTCGATTTTCAGTTGATTGCGAACTACACCACTCTTTGTAAACTCGCTGGACAGTACGCGTTGACACACCAACAAATTGGGCTACTTCAGACATTTTGTGTCCGTGGGCTCTGCCAAACACGATGGCTCCTTTTTGCCACTGAGTAACGTCTGCCTCACGACCCATTTTGCGGACTATATCCAACACACACTTTGTTCTTCACCACCTCACGAACAGATCTGATCCTGTGTGCTACGTCACCGCTACTTGTCACTTACCAATGCTACATCAGCGCCCTCTGTGTGACCTTGAACTTCCTACTATCGGTGCTATTAGGGGTGACTAATTTTTTGTCCGGTGTGCTTATATATATATGTGTATGTATATATATATTATGTATATATATATAAATATATAATACACACACACATATATATATATATATATATATATATATATATATATATATATATATTAGTGATGTAGGTCACATCCGCATCCGCATCCGCGGAACATCCGCACATTTTCTCGCATCCGCACTTTGGACTGCGGATGTCGTGCGGATGTGGACCGTTGAGATAAAATGTCATTAATAAGCGGAAATTATCAAATTCTACTATATTAATAGAACTAGTTCATTGTGCGCAAAAGTGATGCAAGCGACAAGACGAGAGGCTGTTCTTGTATGAAGTTACTCTCTTGCAACCTACTTAGATCCACGTTACAAAGCTAAGTTATTTTCACCTAGTACATTAGAACGAGTTAAATCATCACTTGGCAAAGCAGTTGAAGAGCTTCAATCTCTTGAATCTGTCGCTTCGCCACCCACCAAAAGAATAAAAGTTTCAGTGACAGAACCAACACCTTCAACAAGCAAATCTATCACAGAATCTGTCTCTCAGTTTCTTGAGTCAAGCAGCAATGACGAGACCTACGCGATGTCAAAAGATGTAGTAAAAAATGATCGAGAGCTATCACCAAGAAAAACGCCTGGCTGCATGTGACAATCCTATTAGTTGGTGGAAAAATACGCAGAATATCTATCCATACTTGAGTAACTTGCAAGGAAACATTTAGCCTGTCCTCCAACAAACGTACCAAGCGAGAGATTATTTAGCAGTGCTGGATTAATATATGATGAAAGAGAACAGACTGGCAGCAGAAAAGGCAGAAAAATTAATGTTCCTTAAGCATAACCTTCCTATAATTAAGTTTGAACATTAAACGATGAACATCTTAGTTTACTTTATTTTAATTACTCATTATAAATATGCCTAATAAAACTTTAAACTTAATATAAATAGTTATCAAGCTAATTACAGATCTCTTTCTATAAGGGTGGAGGTTGGGGAAAGAGGTCGGTGGGGTGCATTTGAGTTGGGTTCACGTCCCGCATCCTGGTAACACAATTATGGTTTCTAATTGTGGCTGAAATTCAACAAAATATAACGAATTTATTTGCAGACGAATTCACTAATTGATTTCTATATTAGTTAGATGCTTGATATTATTTTATATGTTCAGAGAAAAGTACAGCAATTATTGTACAATTAATCAATTATACTACATTATAGCTACAGCTCTCTCTATATAATAACTTATTATATACGTTAAACAACAAATCTCGAATATATCCTAAAAAATAACGAAAATGTAGACATCCGCATCCGCGGATGTTGAAATCAAACATCCGCATCCGCGGATGTGAAAAAAATGACATCCGCTACATCACTAATATATATATAATGTATGTATGTATGTATATATATATATGTATGTATGTGTATATTATGTATGTGTGTATGTATGTGTATATTATGTATGTGTGTGTATGTATATATGTATGTGTATGTATATATATATCATGTATGTATGTGTATGTATATATAATGTATGTATGTGTATGTATATATATATTATGTATGTATGTGTATATATATTATGTATGTATGTGTATGTATATATATATATTATGTATGTATGTATGTATATTATGTATGTATATATATATATATATATATATGGATTCGTAGCCCCCGGGTTCTCTTATGCGAACCCGGCGGCGCTCAGG
Source organism: Bathynomus jamesi (assembly GCA_023014485.1). Lineage (NCBI taxonomy): Eukaryota > Metazoa > Arthropoda > Malacostraca > Isopoda > Cirolanidae > Bathynomus > Bathynomus jamesi. Next base: position 60,588 of record JAJOZX010013835.1, read on the forward strand.
TATCCCGCGACCACCGTGGGACGGGTCCATAGGTCTCGTAGAGAGGTAATGTTGGAGTTGTGTTGAGAGAGAGAGTGGCAGTGTAAGAGTAGGTGTTCTGTGTCCTCAGGGTGGAGGTAGCATTTTTGACAGGTGGAGGTGTCAGCTAGGTGGAGTCTGTGTCTGTATTGTTGGAGGGATGGGTGGTGGCCTGAACGGAGCCTGGCCAGAGTAACACTTGTTTTCCTTGGGAGGGTTTGTTCGCTCTGATGGACTACAGGGGGAGTATCGTGAAGGACAGTGTTGTGTGGTTGGTCGAGTAGGTATTTCCGGTGAATTCTGTGTGGAGATGTTTAATGGGGTTGATGTTTAGGGGAGGGGGGGGGATATTGTTCAGTAGCTGTGAATAGTGAGCAGCAGGAGTACGTTTTTTTGTTGCGGGGTGGGGGATTGTGTAATGTGAGATGGTGACAGGGGTGGTCTGGGCCAGTGCTCTGGAGAAGAATTGAGTCCCTGTCATGTTCATGTGGTGTTCGATGGGGAGTATTTTCGTATCTGCATGTAGATGTGGGATGGGTGTGGTTCGGAGGCAGCCAGTAATGCTTCTGAGACCTCTGGTTTGTGTTGGAGATGGACGGGGACCAGGCGGGGGCAGCGTAAGTTAGGGTAGTACGTACAAACTGTTTGTATAGGATACTGAGGGATTCCTTCTGTTGACCGAATGTTGTGGAGGTGAGTGTTCTGAGAGCGTTGTTTTTTTTGTTGCTTTGGAGCAAATGTTTGATATGTGAGGGGAAAAGGACATGTGTGTGTCTAGGGTGAGGCCAAGGATTGTTGGGGTTTTGTTTAGAGGTAGGGGATGTCCCATGAGGGTGACTCTCGGGTGTGCTTGGGATTCGTGGCGGTCTGAGGTTAGGAGGGTGATGGAGGATTTTTGAGGGGATGCTGACATCCTATTGTTAGTCAGCCAGAAATTAATTACCAGGGTCACCAGCGCCCAAATACTAGATTGGCATCCAGCACTGCGGCGCAAAAATTAATTTTAATAAAAAAGGTCTATAATAATAAATAGGACCCTTACAATTGGTTGAAGGTGTTGTTCAGGCTGGAGGTGGTTCCGTGATGTTCTGGGGATGTTTTTCGTACCACGAAATGGGCCCTCTCGTTCCAGTGACCAACCTGGGTGAAAGGAAACAGATGGTTAAACTGTGGTTTGACTGGAGCCAAATAGAGTCAACCATAGTTGAACCATTTCCCTGGTTGACACTGGGTTCAACTGGGGTTGGGAGTATTGAAAAAAAATAAAAAATTGGAATATTGCATTCGGGGGAATTGAGTGTGACCAATCGGGGAGATATGATGTCTGAAATTAACAATGTCTTTTCGTGAGCACTTTGCTCTTTAGGAAAACATTGATTGTCACACTGTTCAGAACAAAAATTAAAGGAGTTCAAACAAAACGGAGGGACGGCATGTTCCTCTCCATAGTAATTTAAAAAGTCATTGGGACATGATCGATTAGTTACTACACTATTACTGTCATCATATACATCACAATAATATAAAAATCGTTACAAACATTTGTAAAAACTGTTTTGGTTACAAACAATAAAATATGTAATTTCACTGATATATTTATATAGGCAATTACTGCATGCAAAAAGAGAGAAAGGGTTGAATTAAAGACAAACCTGTCAATTCAGGTTGAATTAAATTCTCTTAAATTAAATTCTCTTAAATTAAATTCTCTTAAATTCAGGTTGAATTAAATTCCTTTTTACAACGAAAAAAGGTTGAATTAAATTGACTACTGAACTGACTTGAACTACAACTGTCTTGGAACTGACTACAGCTGTCTTGGAACTGACTACAGCTGTCTTGGAACTGACTACAGCTGTCTTGGAACTGACTACAGCTGTCTTGGAACTGACTACAGCTGTCTTGGAACTGACTACAGCTGTCTTGGAACTGACTACAGCTGTCTTGGAACTGACTACAGCTGTCTTGGAACTGACTACAGCTGTCTTGGAACTGACTACAGCTGTCTTGGAACTGACTACAGCTGTCTTGGAACTGACTACAGCTGTCTTGGAACTGACTACAGCTGTCTTGGAACTGACTACAGCTGTCTTGGAACTGACTACAGCTGTCTTGGAACTGACTACAGCTGTCTTGGAGCTGACTACAGCTGTCTTGGAGCTGACTACAGCTGTCTTGGAGCTGACTACAGCTGTCTTGGAGCTGACTACAGCTGTCTTGGAGCTGACTACAGCTGTCTTGGAGCTGACTACAGCTGTCTTGGAGCTGACTACAGCTGTCTTGGAGCTGACTACAGCTGTCTTGGAGCTGACTACAGCTGTCTTGGAGCTGACTACAGCTGTCTTGGAGCTGACTACAGCTGTCTTGGAGCTGACTACCACTTGATTTTAAAACTTCTTTGGTAAACGTTTTATATTAATAGGAAAAAAATGCCGGTGTGAGCCCCCCAAATTTTGGTTGATTGGGTGCTTCTTATACAGGGTGTACATAAAGTCAGGATCTATTTTCGTGAAGCACTTGGAAATTATATGGAATTCAATCATAAAATGATAGTGGTAACATTTATTAAATAATTAAGAGTAGGATTCGACATGACGCCCATCAGTATCCCTGTACAGCTCAAATCGTTCCGCAGCATTTCTAAACACATTCTGGAGCATTTGCGGGGTTATGTTATCTGCAGTAGTTCGTATACGTAAGTTTTCAAGACTCGTAATCTTCGTCTGATAGACGTACGATTTGATAAAGCCCCATGCAAAGAAATCTAAAGGGGTTAAATCTGGTGATCTCGCTGGCCAAGGTCTGTTGCTTCCGCGTCCGATCAGGGATACTGATGGGCGTCACGTCGAATCCTACTCTTAATTACTTAATAAATGTTACCACTTTATCATTTTATGATTGAATTCCATATAATTTCCAAGTGCTTCACAAAAATAGATTTTGACTATGTACACCCTGTATATATAAGAACTACCCAGTAAATAAATATATACATACATATATATATATATATACACACACACACACACACACACACACACACACACACACATGGTGTCCCATAAGTCCGGCATCATAGGAAAAATAATAAAAAAAGGCAAAACAAAAGCTTTTATTTACAGAACGTGCTCAATATGTCCACCATTGTTTTTAATACACAAATTCAGACGTGATACCCAGTCAGCAAGCACACGGTGAATGATGTCAGGAGTAATGGTGTTACATGCCCCAATAATGCGCTGCCGCATATGTTCAACACTTCTAATTTTCTCTGCGTATACCAGCGCTTTCAAGTGGCCCCAGAGATAAAAATCTAGTGGCGTGAGATCCGGGCTTCTAGCTGGCTATTCCACAGGCCCTCGACGTCCTATCCAATGACCAGGGAATTGTTGGTACAGGTATTCCCTTACTTGGGTGCTGTAATGTGCAGGAGCGCCGTCTTGCTGGAACCATGTTGGGAAATTTCCTTCTTCGTTCAAGACACTGGGAAATGCTTCTTCCTTGAGCATACGTAGGTAGGTGCCTCCAGTGACATGTTCATCGAAAAAGAGGGGGCCTATGATGCGGTTCTTCCAAATGACACACCATACCATCACCCGAGATGCACCTTGTTCCTTTGAAGAGGTATACCAGTGAGGGTTGTTTTGAGACCAGTAGCGGGTGTTCTGTCAATTTACCTCACCATTTCCATAAAAAACAGCCTCGTCACTGAACAGAATGGTGGACGGGAAATTGGCATCCCGAGCATATTGTACCGTAGCCCATTCACAAAATTCCATCCGCCGGTCGGGATCATCATCTTCGCTTAATTTCTGTAGGATCTGAAGTTTATATGGATGCCATTTGTGAGCCTGAAGAATGCGGTGGATGCTACTTTTCGACACTCCTGTCTCGGCGGGCAATCGCCGAAGAGACTTATTGGGACTTCTGTTAAAATGAGTCAGGATAGCAATCGCTGTATCATCGTCAGTGGACCTCCTTGAAGGTCCACTGCGTGGTTTATCTTCTATGGATCCTGTTTCCTTAAACTTTGCAACAAGTCTGCTAACTCAACTCTGTGTTATTGGCTCGCGGTCTGGATGCAGTCTGTTAAAATCAGCAGCAGCCTAGAAAAATATGAATTTTGGTGTGTAGAAATAGAAAAATATGAATTTCTCCTATGATGCCGGACTTATGAGACACCCTATATATATATATATATATATATATATATATATATATATATACACACACACACACACACACGTTGTTGCATATGGAAATATGATAAGGAAAATCATTACTTAAAGGTTAAATTAATCTATAAATAATTTGGAAAACAATCACGTGGTGCTTATGTCTATTTTAAAGTTGTTTTTAACTTCATTATAATGATAATAATAGCGAATTTAATAATACGAGTGGAAGGTGACAAAAGCCAGTTTTGGAGACGAGAAGTGGGACAAATCAACCTTTGTGGTCGGCTGAGCGATAATCTTCCTTTCCTCGAATAAAAAGATTTGTTTTAACGTATGCCTTCCTTGTCTTTCGAATTATAGGTAAAATGAAAATTATTCTTATAGAATATTTCTCATTTAATTCTTTTATGAATTACTTCGATTTCGCGGATTTTTTGTTTATAAAAATATAGAAGATATTTGGAAAGGATTGCCAAAAGTAAATAGAGACTATACTTTCTAAGGTTTTAGAATAAATGAAAGCGAATTATAGGTAAGTTGCATATTATTCTTAGAGAATATGTTGTTGTAATAATGTACAATATAAAGAGTCCTGTGTATTTCTTTTATTATTAATATTATTAAGATGAATCATTTCTGCTATGCCATGGATTAATTGTCTTGAGGGGTTATGTTTGAATGTAATCTACGTTTTTCACTCTACCTTAGACCTACAGTTTACACAATATACACACGGGGGGCTTATGTTTGAATGTAATCTAATTTTTAAGTGACTTCGAAATAGTCAATAATGTGTGTGTGTGTGCGCGCGCGCGCGCGCGTGCCGTCTTCAGTTTTTCGAGCATTAACTATAAATAGAAATTAGATTCAGTTAAATATATAGAAAGGATTGTCAAAAGTAAATAGACAGTATACATTCTAAGTTGTTAGAATAAATTAAAGCGAATTATAGGTAAATTGAATATTATTCTTAGAGAATGTTATTGGAATGATTTCTTTTGCTAAGCCAATTGTCTAGTGTATTTTATTATTAAGTCGAACGACATTTAAATAATTAGTTCTTTTGCTGAACAACTTTAAGGAGAAAGTCAATCTTGCCTTTAATAAATAAGTAGTTAAATTAAATGGCGGTATCTGGTAACTCCTCCATATATAAATAAAAACATTATTTGGCAACTCAACCTAATAAGGTATACCTGGACAATTAAAAACACTATTTGGCAACTCATGTAAATATATTTAAAATAAATGGTTGTATCTGGTAATCCCTTCATATATAAATAAAAACATTATTTGGCAATTCATCTAAATAAAAATTAAGTTAAATGTGGTATCTGGAAACCCCTCCATATATAAATAAGTGATATCTGGCAACTCACGATCCTCTATATAACAGCTGCTTGGCCCCTGGACGCTCATAATGCGTCTGGCTCCATCCAGGCCGAACACCTCCTTCCTTCTTAGGTTAAGGCTTAGATTAGGTTTCCCTTTGGGGGGTGAGGACATCCTACCTTCTCCCCCAAAGACCTCCTCCGTCTCCTTTCTCTTCCTCTCTTAGGTTAAGGCTACCCCTTTGGGGGAGGTCATCCTCCCTTCTCCCCCCAAAGCCCCCTCCGCTCCGCTTGGCAGCATTGAGTTGTTGCATAACCCTACCCCCGTTTGCCACATTGATGTTGCATAATCCTTGCAACATTGTTGTTGCATACCCCCTCCCCCTTCATTACATAACCCCAACCCCCCTGCGCTGCATACCCCTACCCCCTTTGTTGCATAACCCCTTTGCAACATATTGCAATATTGATCAACATTTTCAATTGCATTGCAACATTCCTGCACTTTCCCATTTTTGCACCCACACTACTTTATATAGGGATGGGCCGAATGCCAATACGAGAGTTAAATATGTCACCGATCACACTGCTTCTTATTGAATAGGTAGGTAGCCTACATTTAGGAACCATTGCACGTTCGCTCGTGGTAAGAAGTTCGCCGAAAAAAAAAAATATATATATACAGTATATATACAGTATATATATTTTTTTAAATAATCCCCAAAATTACGAATTGGCTATTCATTTTATCTTTGAAGATTTTCTCCTGAAAAAATTGAAGTATCAAAAAATCTTCGAAAATTACTTATTAAATTTCTTTTTCTTTTAAAAAAAGTACAATATCAGAATGACCTCGTTCCCCTCCCCCGAAATAGCTAATTAGCAATTTGGGCCGTTTTTTTAGATTTTATTTATTTCCGCAAACTACTCTCCACCCAACCCATTCCAGCCCGCCACTGTCCAATAATATAATTTGTAGGGATTTAAATTTGCGTGCTGAAAGTGGACGATCGAGAAACGGAGTGTATGGTATAAACTATAAAGTGATTATACGGATGTCCTTAACCCAATGTAAATAGTAAAACTATGAAAGGTACTGCATCACGTATATGTGAGAGGCGTTTTAATAAAAAATGGTAAAACCTTTTATTCTTTGTTAAAGTTTGCTCGAATACAATTTGGTAGATAAAATCCATTCGAGTGAACTATCGTGTTCGTATCGAATCACTCAAACGTCTCATAAATATTTGGTTTCTCGCACTGCGAGGTTTTATATAAAGTTTCGCGGATACTAGCGTTTTTGACGAGTTGAAATTTGTTACAAAGATCGTGATTGGCCGAAATTGGTCACGTGGGAAATAATGTAATTAACCAATCATACTTTGTTTTTGGAATGATTACTGAACGCGCATTTTCTTTTTAAATTGTTTTTCATTCTGTCACACATCTTTGTTTTGGGACAATTTGAGAAATAGAAAGGGGGACGCGCTTTAATATGAGGTAGTTCAAAGACGCGTCACAATAGGTAGTCGAGGGGTGGCAGAACTGTTGGAGAATTAAATTTCGGATAGGGCCTGGCCTGTATGCCAAGAGAGTACACTATTTTTCCGAAAACATTATTATTATTAGTATTTAAATGTAAAAAAATATGATTTTCATATGAATTTATTAGCTATTTACTATTTTAGTAGCTTCTTTAAAAATATTTAAAATCATAAAAAACTGTAATAACTAGGGCAGTCAAAAGTTGACCGAAAAAATTAAGAAAGTTGACCTTACGAATTGAAAAAATTGACTTATAAAGTTGCCTTTACTTTCAATAATAAAAACGATACTTTAATTACTTATTCTTGCTCTTCTACATCAGTTGACCGATTGTGGTAAATTATGAAGTGTTTGCCGACATTTTCTGGCAAAAAATTGCGATCCTTACTTAATAATTTATTAAGCATGGAGAAAGATCTCTCTACAGCGGCAGTTGTTGGTTGACATTGCAAAAGCTGACCATAAACTGTTGGTGAGATTTCAGGTCTACTGAGGTTAATTATTTCACAAATACCATTTGTCTTGAGTCTTGTTTCAATGTATTGTTTGACTGGAAAAGTCGGAAAAAGTTGCTTGAGTGTCGCTCCAGCTGACACCATGTAACGAGCTGCATCAGACAGAAGTAAACAGAAATTTTCTCTTGGTATCTCGAATTCTTTTACAGTATCGTCAATCTTGTGTATGACAGTTCGTGCATTAACATTTCCAAGAAGAACATCGCACCTGATTAAATATGTTTTCTTGGGAACATCAATAGATCCAGCAAGTATGTTCAAATATTTTGAGCCCCTTACTTCACTTTCATCAACAATTAGGAAAACTAATTTACCCTCTAGCAAATGTTTTATTCTACTTAACTCGCTTTCTGCCTGTTTCATTGCTATTGATCTGCAAGTTGACACGCAAGGCACAGCTACACCTAATTCAGAGAAAAATTGTTTCACATGAGGGTTGCTCAACTTATGAAGAGGTATGTTGGCTGACAGAAATGTAGTCACAAGTTTTTCCGAAAAATCTGAAGACTTTGTACTTTAAAAGGGTTTGCGTCTTTTCATTTCCCACATTTTGGTCTATACCACGCTGGTGCTTTTGGGTAGAGCGATGTTTATCCACAAAAAAGGATTTGTCATGCTTGACCACAACACAACAAATCTGACAGTATAGCTCATTTTTTCCTGAACAAATGAATTCATTAGGATATTTTGCAATTATAGCGCGCACTTTAGCAATAGAACTAACTGCAACTTTTGGCATTTTAAATATCTGAAATCAAAAGAAATCGAATCAGTGAAATCACAAATCAGAAAAAATCACAAATCAAAAATGGTAACCAGTAACCACAATACATACAACACAACCACATCCAAAACCAGAACGGACATAACTGAATAAGACAAATACGAGCAGCGAAGTTGCCAGTTAACCAAAAAGATGCCAATTTTTAGTTATTTTAATTATTTATTCCAAAAAATTGACTTTATTTACCTCATTGCTATTTTTTGACCTAACAGGTAAAAGTTGACTTTTGGTTGACCTATTAACTTTGGTAATATACCCCCTACAGGTGTTTTTATTGCATTTTCAGTCGTTTCAGCGAAAAGTGCCCCATAGGAAACAATTTGACTTTATTGACTTTTGACCGCCCTAGTAATAACCTTAGACTGATTTTATTCGAAGACTGAAGTTGAAACGCGCAACGTAGAGGAAAGTTCGTCCTCACGTCGCGAGGCAATGTCCCGAGCTCGTCTCATAACTATATAGCATTCGGGAAACCAAAATATTTCCTTTCGAGCGTAATACGTTTTACTTCAATTTTCGTACAAAATCAGTCTGCGGTTTTTGTAGTTTTTCTGCGATACAGTTTACTGAATGGTTAATATTGCTTTTTCTGATGAAAGCGCGAGATAAACGAGTTTCGCGTAAAAGCCGATATTTTGGTTTCCCGAATGGTGTAGTGGTAACAGATATAAATGCTCGAGACGTTGCCTCGCGACCCGAAGACGAACCCTTCTCCGCCCTGAACGTTTCACTTCAGACTTCGTATATTTAAAGAAAGTTTAAAAAAAAAGTTTTTAGAATCAGGAGTGATATTTCTTGATAGGTCCACCATCATAATTGTCATCCCCTCCTCGCTACGCACCATTTTGCGGACAATCTATATATTATAATAAGAGAGCTGTCCGTCTGTCCGTCACACTTTCAGAAATTGGTGAGAAAAAAATTCAGAAATTGTATTACGGGCGGCAATGTGAAGCTCAAGATTTTCATGACTGTGTTCTTTTCTGTAGTTTAGCAATGGGGGAAGGGTGGGGGTGGGGGTAATGGGGGATGGGTGGGGGGGGTAAGGATGGGTGGGGGTAATGGAGGAGGGGGTTAGCCCCCAAGTTGTATGAATGGGGGTGAGGAGGTTTTGGGAGATACCAGATTCAGAAATGTTGACACAATGTGAAGCTCAAAATTTTCACGGCTGGGTTCTTTTTTTGTAGTTTAGCCTGTCTAACCGTCAGCGAAGCGGCGGGAACTGTAATAGTAATAATAATAATCATCCCGATACCGCGCTTTATACTGGGTGATCCAGATAAATGGGACCCATAAAAAAAAGCCAAATATTCTTAATATTTAATTCCTTTCATAAAAACTATATATCATTCGAAAGAGTAGAGTTACAAGTTTATTATGAAATATTTATTTTTTAAAAATGACTCTTCAAATGTGCTCCATTAGTTGCCAAGCATTCCAGTGTTCTCGCTTGTAAGTTCTGCATCACTTTTGCAAGAGTGTGCGGTGGTATGGCCTGTATCTCATTTGTGATGGCGGCCTTCAATTCTTGCAAGGTCGTTGGATTATTTCTGTAGACCCTACTCTTTAAATATCCCCAGAGATAATAATCTAAGGGAGAAAAATCCGGAGACCTTGCGGGCCATTCAACGTCTCCAAATCTTGAGATTAACTCGCCTGGAAACGTTTGACGCAAAACTGCCATGCAGTTCCTCGTGGTATGGCAGGTAGCTCCGTCTTGTAGCGATCACCATTTACAGTGACCGTGTTTCCGGTGGAATCCTCGAAAAAGTACGGCCCTATGATCTGAGATGCAGTAAGACCACACCAAACAGTTACACGCTGACTATGCAACGGGACTTCGGTAATATTCAATGGATTTTCTGTTGCCCAGAAACGACAATTTTGTTTGTTTACAGTTCCATTCAAGTGAAAATGGGCTTCGTCTGACATAATCAAAGTTGCTAGAAAATTGGTGGTGTCATTTACCTTCTGTTGGATCCATTGACAGAATTGTCGTCTTCGTGCGAAATCTCCATCGTTTAGTCGTTGCACTGTTTGAATTTTATATGGAAAGAGCATTAAATTTTGCTTGAATATACGGTGTGTTGTTGTTGTTCCATATCCAACTCCTAACAGCTGAGAAGCACGTCTGATGCTTATGTTAGGATTATCCTGTACAATTTCATGAGTTCTGTTAATGATCTCGTCTATCCTTGCTGTGCGCACTCTTCCAGTTGGTTTTCTTTTTCCAATGCTGCCAGTTAGGGAAAAATTTCTGACACACCGACGGATTACTTTCTTAGAAGGTGATTTTGACATCTGAAAATTTGTCTTGAAAGATCTTTGAGCTGAAACTACACTTCTTCCATGCTCATAATATTGCTCAGTTATGAAACGCAGCTGTTCCACAGTCCATGCAGTCATCTTGAAGGGTTAGTTTTAACTAACACTTTTATTTTGTTTTATATCTTATCTTGTCTTGTATTGTCAAAACCTATACAATCCTGTACAAACTTGTAACTATCCTCTTTCGAATGATGCGTATGATTTTATAAAAGGACTTATACTTTAAGAGTTACAGGGGTTTCTTTTGGGTCCCATTTCTCTGGATCACCCATACTTTACTTTGTAGAGGTTGTGAGCATTCAAAACCATTTCTTTTTATCATTTTAATAATTAATAATAGAATATTGGGAAATGATTATTCATTAAACAACTTATTGTAATTATTTATTTTCCTCATGCACGAACGAGTATTAAAGCTTAAATTATTGGGAATTAGAAGTGACGTCATTATAGCGGGGGTTCGAATATTTTAATAAATAAAAGAAGTTTGAATTTTATTCTTGTCCTTATTAATTTGGTTTTCTTAAAAAAAATGTTTCTTCACTTTTAAACGTATTTGGAAATAGGCCTATAATTATGAAACATCACTAATCCCTCAAAATAATCGCTTCCCGTCGATCAGCGACATTGGGTTTGCAGAGGTAGTAGTAGTAGTAGTTGTAGTTGTTGGATTGGGGACTATCCTCCGTGTCCAGATTATGTAGCGACTCGCGTGGTTCGGATCCCACGTAAACCCGTAGGTCCCCTCCGTCATACGTTGCGAAGGAGGTTAGACGAGCCAATCAATGGAAGCAAAGCTCTTAAAATAATAATAACTGTATTATTATTCCCTCAAAATGGGATTCAATGAAAAAGTTATAATTTTGTAATGGTTAATAGGATTCTGTATTATTCATTCACGTAGTACGTCGTAGTACGTTTTGCGCGCTTCGTTTCGACTAAGCCTACCAATAGTATTTGAATTACGTAGTAGTAATTTCAACATTTCGGCTAATTTTCAGTCGATTTAAAGAGAAGAGGATGCATTTGACGCATTTTACTGTGGGAAATGAAGGCCTAAAGTTAGATATTACTATGTTCGGAAATAATTTAGGTAGAAAATTGGAGCCAGTACCGATGGATAGTCGATTTTTGAGGAAAAGAACATTATGAGAGACCTTTTAACGAGTGCGCAGATTTCCCGCAAATGGAAAATAAACAAAAAATAAAGGAAGATTAGAAAAATATTTTTACTTTTTGTGATTTTGTAGCTATACTTTAGTATATGTAGGGTTAATCGAAGTGCAGTATAGTTGCACTTTCCATATTTATTGTTCCGATAAAGAACTAAACAGCCTTACAGCATCTCATCCATTTCACATTCTATCCACGAGTTGTTATTACGTTAGGAAAGCTTAGGTTAGGGTTAGGGTAAGTTAAAGTTAGTTTTTTAGAGTGTCGATCAGACATATCGTAATCATTGGAATCGATTCCACACTTTTGAGGAATCATAATCGTAATGGATTCCATTTGTCCTCAAAAACCAAGGAATCGTAATCGATTCGACGGCAAAAGGAATCGTAATCGTTATTACGTGCCATGATTACAACGTATCAATGAATATGAAAATCAAGTTGTTACAATAAAACCCACTTTTTAACTCACCCATATATAGTGAGATATATCTAAAATGAGATTATGTTGATGGAATAGTGCTATTTGTTATCTGTGAGAAAGAAAAATCATGTTTTTATTTCAATCAATTATTTTTTCATTATAATTTAAATCGATTTAAATCACTCAATTTAAATAATTTGATTTCAGTCATTGTAACCCTTCATTATAGTGATTATGTGTTGTCTTTCTTCTCTTTACCTAATTTGGAATCGTAGGAATCATGATTACAGTTTTTAATGTAATCATAATTGATTCCATTAATTTTTGAAGGAATCGTAATCGATCCCATTTGTGGTGGAATTATTATTATTATAACGTGTCTGGTGTCGATGTTTTGGCGTTGTCCACGAAATGGATATATGATACGTAGGTCCGAACTAAACGCCAACGCCAACGTTAATAGCGAGTCCCGGAATACAGCTTTGAAAATAGGTTACTTTTAACATTTTCACGACCCGCTTGGTATATGCTAATCAGCTGATCTGATGACGTAAGAGGTCCGAACCCTGTTATTTATTAAGAATGAATGGCGATCGGTGTCTCGGAAGCCTTCGCGAAAAGCGACGTATCCGTTTGTCTATTATACTCGAATCGATTGAATCGTGAACCTCGCGTGCCCGCGCAAACTGCGTTAATTAAACGCTCTCTCTCTCTCTCTCTCTCTCTCTCTCTCTCTCTCTCTCTCTCTCTCTCTCTCTCTCTCTCTCTCTCTCTCGCGTAATTGATGCGTTAATAGGAAGCCTTAAAATTCGAAGGCCTCTCGATCCGAATATTCCGTTTAATGAAACGCATTTTAACTCCGTCCGTCTGTCTGCGTTTTTCTGTCTCTTTGTCGCAGACGAAACCATTTCTGTATTGAAATTAATATATTTTTTATTATGAGTTGTTTGGTTTGTGCGTTATCAGTATTTTATTTTTGAAATTGTTACGTCGATATTTCATGTGGTCGCAGTTAATGAGGGAGTCCGTGCTCTTCTCCATAACGTTCGTTCGTCACATGCGCGTGACTCTGTTACTGTTCCCTTTTTTTCTGTTAAGGGGATGAGTAGGCTAGGTAGTACTGCACGTAATTCCGTCCCAGTATATAATATATATATATAATATATATATACACACACATTATAACTGCAAACACGCAGTATAAGTAACGTAAAGAACGACGCTTTGTATAGGAGAATTATCCGCGCAAGATGAGAGCGAAAGAACGAAACATGAAAAAATGAGGTAACCACCCGGGAATCGAACCCGGGATCTTCCGATTGCCGGTCAGATATGATAACCATTACACCACGGGCCTCACTCAATCAAATGTCGTAATTCCTCTACATACGCGCAGAAACCAATGCCCCAAAGGGGCACCTCTCGCATGCCGTAACATTATATACATTACCTCATTTTTTCATTTGTTTCGTTCTTTCGCTCTCATCTTGCGCGGATAATTCTCCTATACAAAGCGTCGTTCTTTACGTTAATTATACTGCGTGTTTGCAGTTATAATGTATATAATGTTACGGCATGCGGGAGGTGCCCCTTTGGGGCATTGGTTTCTGCGCACATGTAGAGGAATTACGACATTTGATTGAGTGAGGCCCGTGGTGTAATGGTTATCATATCTGACCGGCAATCGGAAGATCCCGGGTTCGATTCCCGGGTGGTTACCTCATTTTTTTAATTTGTTTCGTTCTTTCGCTCATCTTGCGCGGATAATTCTCCTATACAAAGCGTCGCGCGTCGTTCTTTACGATATATATATATATATATACACACACCAATTCTGGAAACTCGGAAAAAATTCAATGATAACCAACACGGGTTTCGGTCAGACAGATCATGCCTATCACAACTAATGGAACACTACAACAACATTATTGATTCACTTGAAAGGGATCAATCCCAGAATAGGCACCTGAAATCATTTTTAGGTGCTTAATCTGGGACTGAGGCAAAACACAGGTGCTTAATCTGGGATTGAGGAGAAAAAATATAAACAGTTTTTAGAGATATAATTTCATTGTTTTTATCAATATTTGAAAAAATCAACTAACCTAACCTAACCTAACCTAATCTTTTGCTATATCTTCTGCTTTTTTGGTTAGTTTTGCTATTCTTACCAGTTTGATTTTTACCTGATTTTCACATTTAATATTTTATTAATAATATATTCGATTTACACAAAATATAGAATCTTATTGGAACAAGCATAAATCAATAATCAAAACCATGAGAGGATGTCGTCGTGAATTATTAGAAACATATCTATACCAATTTATGTGGCAAGATAGATTTGCTTCAGATGGATTCAGAAACATTCGGGTTCATATTGCAGGAATTTATAATATCTAAAAATTTTCTTTATTCATTAAACCACTTTAAACCTTTTATAACTTTGCCTTTATTACATTTGTAATAAACTTTGTATAAACAATAAATTTTGTAATCAGGTTTTTTTTATTTAATTCCTTGCAAGGTGCCTGTTCTGGGATTGAGGTTGAACGCAGGTGCTTCATCTGGGATTGAGGTACATCAGGTGCCTATTCTGGGATTGACCCCTTGAAAGTAATGAAAACTATGATGTACTATACACAGACTTTGCTAAAGCGTTCGACAAGTGTGACCACGGAATCATAATACATAAACTGAAATATATGGGAATAACAGGAAAAGTAGGGAAATGGATATATAATTTCCTTAGTGAGCGGCGGCAAGTCGTTACAGTACAAGGAGTATCTTCATCAGAATCAGAGGTCCTCAGCTCAGTACCACAAGGAACAGTATTAGCTCCACTACTCTTCATAACCATGCTAACTGACATAGATGAGGAAGTTACCAGAGACAGCACAGTAACATCCTTTGCGGATGACACAAAGATCAGTAGAAAAATAAGAAACCCAGAAGATATAGGATCTCTACAAATCGACATAAACAGAATCTACAAGTGGACGGAAGACAACAATACGAAGTTTAACACCGAGAAATTTCAGCTATATGGGTACGGAAAAAGAGAAGACCTGAAATCCATGGAATAGTATACCCAAAATGGACAGGAAATTCAGAGAAATTCCAGAGCAAAAGATTTAGGGGTTGTAATGACAGATGATGCGAAATTTGAAATACAAAATAAGATAGCAGTAGACAGAGCAAAGAGAATAACGTGTCAGATATTGAAAACCATTAAACGAAGGGATAGGAATGTAATGTTTCCTCTACTGAAAACCCTGATAATACCCAAATTGGAATACTGCTCGGTCCTAACATCCCCATATAAAAAAGAAGACATTACTGTAGACAGCGGGAAGGGATCCAGAGAAGCTTCACAGCCAAGATCAATGGGTGCAAAGAACTAAATTACTGGGAAAGGTTAAGCGAACTAGACCTATATTCACTGGAAAGGAGAAGAGAGAGATACACCATTATGTACACTTGGAAAATAATGGAGAAACTAGTCCCTAATCTTACTCTGAACCCTATAACTCCCCAAACAACGGTGGAAAGTAGAAACGGTAGACTGTGTCTTATTTCTAAATCGAAGGCGAGACAGGGAACATCCTTAACCCTGAAAGAAAATAGTTTTGTAGTGAGAGGACCAAAACTGTTTAATCAGTTGCCCAAAGACATAAGAAATACGAAGGGAGTTGCAGTGGAAATCTTCAAAAGAAGACTAGACGCCTGGCTCAGAACAATCCCCGATGAGCCGGGCGTACCTGGCTATGTGAGGTGGAGAGCGCAAGAATCAAACTCACTACTTCACCAGGTCAACTCGAGAGGAGGGGCGACAAGCTTGACCTTCTCGAAATGAGAAATCATCGCGCGAAATCTTTGTAAGGTTGTAAGGTAAGGTGTGTGCATATATATATATATATATATATATATATATATATATAATGAATAAAACCACGAAGGAAAGGAAACACAAAATGGTGCTCAAGCGCTTTCGTCTAATGACATCCTCAGGAACACTGAAGTACATAAAAGGGTGACAGCCTATATATAGGTTACAGAAAGAAAAAAAAAAAAAAAAATATATATATATACACACACATATATATATATATATCTATATATATATATATTATATATAATATATATATATATATAGCAATAAACGGAGAAGTAAAAATAAAAATTAAAAATTAAAGGATTAACAGAGAGGCATACAGATTTGTAAGGAAAAAATATCGATTTTTAGCACAAGATCAAATGAATTATACAAATTTATACTGGAAATCTGCCCGGGTTTTAACACACTGCCTTTTTTTTGGTTAAGTTTCGATGTATATAAAAATAAAATGAAAATTAAAAGTTAATAAAGTAGCATACAAGTTTACCAAAGATTTAGCGTTCTACCCTTCTTATCTAAATCTGTTTTGAAGGAATTCAAAAACAGGATCGAGTGAAAAAGACCTTTGCTTATGTTGAAGTTATTTGAAAGTTGGATAATGGCAGACTCAAGAATATTTCTATTAACAATGTGCTAGAGTGGAATAAAACTGAAGCATTATTCCAATCAATACAGCTGGAT
>JAJOZX010013836.1:0-84832 GCA_023014485.1 Bathynomus jamesi
TAGCCGGTTTTTTGCGTCACTGTACGGAGGGTGACCCAATGATGTTGGCTCAGACGCAGGGGAAGGTAACAAGCTTAGTGAATGACCTACAAAGACCTAGGTCGTTTGAGACGCCTTTTAAGAGGTTATTATATAATAACCCTACGGCCCGTACCGTACTGCAGTTGTATCCGGACGCTTACATATATACCCTCCTTTCTAACACCTACCAACGGATGGCAAATCCAATTCCACCTGCAACCGGACCGGATTCAAAAGGGATTAACCCAAATAACAACTATAAGGAATGGAATGCCAATCAAAGGTCCGGGCCACTTGTTCCTCAAAGCCATCCGACGACTCAAACAGCTAATAACGACTGGCTTTTACATCCTGATGCCACAGTATGGAATAGCCGGCTATTTTATGCCCTGGGACAATGGGAAATAGTATACGTCCAAACGGGAGCGCCGCCTATCGGAGTTATCCCGGCAAATGAGTTCCCAACTATTCGCGGATGGACTCATATCCCCGGGACTAATATCCCACAACATCAAAATTGGACATACTCATGGATGCTTAACTCGTTGACTATCCCTGCAGTAGACGGGTTAACGAACCAGGCAATAGCTATGAATACACTAGTAGGAAATGTAGTTGCAGGGAAGCTTTTAATGAATGGCACAGCGCCTGTAGCTATGACCGTATGGATGGGATCAGACGACCCAAGTGCCAGACAGGTGTCCGCAACATTGCAGAGGGTAACGCCACCAAACATCTTGAAGATGCAGGCGCTTATAGCCAACAAGCGGAAAGCAAAGAGGGGAAAAGAAGAGGGAGGTGAGGATAAGGGGAAAAGGGGGAGAAAAAAGAAGAAAAGAAGGTAGTGGAAGCTGAAAAGAAAGTTGCTACCCCAAAGGCGCCAGTTGAAAAACCGGCTGAAGCAGCTGCAAAAGTGCCTGCTAAAATACCACCTCAAGCTGTGGCCCCCAAGAAAGAGGCAGAAAATCCGGCTGTTTCTGCTATGCCTGTGGAGGGAGGGCAGGGAAACTGAAGTTTCGGCCTCCGGCGGTACGGCATATGCAAAGATTAGGTGGGACCACCGTCTTTTATGCGCCGCCCGGGTCGGGAAAATCAACAGCTATTAAACTAATGACTAGTTTACTAATGCACATGGAAGACCCTAAAATTAAGTACTGTGTGTATGATACTGATTATGAAATAGGCATAATCTATCCTCTAATTTGGGAAAATATTGTGACTAATAGCAAGCGTTTGCCAAAGCCACGCTCCGCTAATTTACTATTCACAAATTTAATTGGGGAATTAAAAATATATGGCAGATGACGTTGATCGTATTGCCCAGTTCATTCCTGATGAGTGGACTTTTTTTAGACAGAATTCATCTCGAGTTAAAACTGGGGAGGCTAGAATAACAGCCACCAGGGATGAAATTATAACCAGATGAAGGAAAATGAGAAAATGAAGAAGATACCTGTTTTAACATTTTATAAACCCGGCTTTCTTGGGGAGTGGATTGATGAGATTTTTGGCAGCTTTGAAAAGTATGTCTAGTCACCACTCGGAAAGCGGGGAAATTTAATTCTAATAGTGAATTATTACTTGTGTCAGTATATTAGCTATACGCCCAATAACATCAGGCGCCGGGTACTGAGGTTTTAAATAAAACTGTGTACTTACGGCTGGCACTAACCACCGAGGAAGTCATCTTATAGCCGTCGCAAGAGAAGATGGAGGGGGGGTCCGAAAGTCATTCGTCAGCCAGACTCTGTACTGAGCGGACGCATTTCCTGAGCTCTCTGATTTTGCATCTACTTTTGTATATTGCTGAGAATTTTACTTTGGATAGTTTTTGAATTTTATATACTTGCGTTTAAATTTACATTGTTATAGTTAAGTAATTGAATATTAGTGGTTTTTAGCGATTTAGAAGTTTTCATAGCGTGCCGGCTTAATTTAACTTATACCTGTGACGGTTTAAATTTTTAACTCCGCGATGCCGTGCAGAAAGCGTCGTGTGTTAGGTGTAGGGTTAACCGGTGGTATTCGGAATTTAAGGATTATAACGGCGGTCCAGTGGCGATTACCGATAGATCAGTTTGTTTCTTTTGCGAGTTCATGGAGGAATTAGTTGGTATAAAACGCAGTGTACGTGAGGTAGCGGATAGACTTGCAACGCTTGATGAGGGCAGGGTTAGGGCTACGGTTGACGTAGGCCGAACCAATACTAACGTTGAAGACGTTAGTAATTTGCAGGGTGAGGTGCGTAACTTAGTTTCTAGTTTAGGTAGCTTGTCGGGAAGGTTAGATAGAGTTGAGGAAGGGGTTAAGGTTAGTCCGAGAGTAGTAGATAGCGAGGGATTTAGAGAGGTTAAGGGTGGAGCTAGGCCGCGTACGTTAGGTGATAGGAATCCCCCCCTATCGAGGTTTCGAACCCTTTCGCCCATTTGGAAAGGGACGTGAATGAGGGGGAAACTATTTTAATTGGGCTCTTTAGTGCGCCACATGGACAAAGAGTTCGTTAAACGTAATCCAACCAAGAGGAGGAGGGTCTGTCTCCCAGGGGCCAGGGTTGACAGAGTTAGAGACGAAGTGGATAGGGTTGACGTTGCTTCCCGTCACTCAATGTTGGTGACGATGGTAGGAGGCAACGACTCGTATAGGCCCGATACGAGAGTGCCTGACCTTTTGGAGAGATATAGGGGGTTAATTAGGTCCCTGAAGGCGAGGTCAGATAGGTCTTTAGTTCTAGGTATTACCCCTAGGCACGGGTTGGGTCTTAGAATTACGCCAAAAACAATATTTTTGAATAACAAATTAGAAGAGATTTGTGCTGAGGAAAGTGTACCCTTCGTAAAGCTGTGGTCCAAATTCAATGATCCTAGCCTTTTTATAAAAGATGGGGGTGCATTTTAATGAAATAGGTAATGCTAGGCTGGGTAGGTTAATAGACGAAAACGTGCGAAAGCTATATAGGTCGAAGCCTTCTTTAAACGTTGTGGGTCCGCGAATGAATATTATCACTGAGAATCTCCTCTTTAATGTTTGGTGAAATGTCAGTTATTGAACTTCCTTCTGGGGAACTGTCTGGAGTTATGCTGGATTGGGTGACAGGACTGTTCATGTTCATTAGAGAAATACTCTCTCCAATTACTTCCTCCTCTTCACCTTTCTTAATTAAATATTCACTTCCATTTTCTTCTTTCTTCTTTCTTCATTCCTTCCTTCATCTTCATTGTCCATTTCTTCATCATCATCATCAGTGTCCATTTCTTCTTCATCTTTATTAACTCGAGATGCCTGAAGAGGAAGGATACTGGATGCGCGCCCATTAAAAGCAGGAAGCTGGATCTCTGAATCATCCATGTAAACTGTTGTTCCATCAACCACTTCGTAGTTCTTGGAAGGTGTTGGTTGGGGTATGTCCTCAGCTGAGCTCGAAGGCGGTTTTGTGGGAAGACCCGGAGTGACATTTTCCGAATGAATATTATCACTGAGAATCTCCTCTTTAATGTTTGGTGAAATGTCAGTTATTGAACTTCCTTCTGGGGAACTGTCTGGAGTTATGCTGGATTGGGTGACAGGACTGTTCATGTTCATTAGAGAAATACTCTCTCCAATTACTTCCTCCTCTTCACCTTTCTTAATTAAATATTCACTTCCATTTTCTTCTCCTTCATTTCCATTCCCTTCATCTTCATTGTCCATTTCTTCATCATCATCATCAGTGTCATTTCTTCTTCATCTTTATTAACTCGAGATGCCTGAAGAGGAAGGATACTGGATGCGCGCGCATTAAAAGCAGGAAGCTGGATCTCTGAATCATCCATGTAAACTGTTGTTCCATCAACCACTTCGTAGTTCTTGGAAGGTGTTGGTTGGGGTATGTCCTCAGCTGAGCTCGAAGGCGGTTTTGTGGGAAGACCCGGAGTGACATTTTCCGAATGAATATTATCACTGAGAATCTCCTCTTTAATGTTTGGTGAAATGTCAGTTATTGAACTTCCTTCTGGGGAACTGTCTGGAGTTATGCTGGATTGGGTGACAGGACTGTTCATTAGAGAAATACTCTCTCCAATTACTTCCTCCTCTTCACCTTTCTTAATTAAATATTCACTTCCATTTTCTTCTCCTTCATTTCCATTCCCTTCATCTTCATTGTCCATTTCTTCATCATCATCTTGGTGGTGTGGTGAAGTGGTGAGAGTGGCTCCAGGTGTAGACTGGACAGAAACATCACTACTTATACCAGATTTAACTCTGCCCGCTCCAAACGTACTGGGAAACTCAGTAACCATGATAGGTTTACGGAAAAGGACTCATGAAGGTTTTCCAGAGCCGGCCTTTTCGCCGCAACATATAGATTCTTACTATATTAATGGAGTAATAGGATTTAGGGCAGTGTGTATTGCCATAGGCATGTTCTACAATACCTTTAACTTAGATGGACACAATTTGGGACAAGCTTTAATTAATGCAAATCTTAATTCAGCATTGATAACAGCTCTAAATGCAATGGTGTCGCGCAATAATGGGGAAAATTCCGGACTGACTGATTGGGTGGTTGGCTTGTTGAAATACTGCACAGAACCAAACCCAATGATGCTCGCCCAAACGCAAGGCAAAGTGACTAGTTTAATCAACGGACTTCAAAGACCAAGATCCTTTGAATCACCTTTCAAAGCCTTGCCCTATAATAATCCGGCGACGCGGACAATATTTCAACTTTACCCTGACGCATACATATATACTCTATTTTCAAACACTTATTTGAGAATGTCTAATCCCGTCCCACCAGCAACGGGACCTGCCTCAAGGGGAATTAACCCCAATAATAACTTTAAAGAGTGGAGTGCCGCCCAAAGATCAGGGCCACTCGCTCCCCAAGGACATCCTTCCTCTCAAACCGTAAATAATGATTGGTTGTTACACCCAGATGCAACAGTGTGGAACGGTAGGATAATCTACGCACTCGGACAGTGGGAGATTGTGTATATACAAACGGGAGCACCTCCCATTGGGGTAATTCCAGCCAATCACCTAGCCACAATCAGAGGATGGAACCATATTCCAGCAACTTCTATTCCTGAGCATCAGAATTGGATTTATTCATGGCTTATTAATACCTTCACCATTCCAGCTATGGATGGCGAGACGAACCAGGTAATAGCGATAAATTAACATATGGGTAATGCCGTAGCGGGAAAATTATTAATGAATGGAACTGCTCCTGCAGCAATAACAACCTGGCTTGGATCAGACGACCCAAGTGCGCGGCAAGTTAGTGCAACTCTGCTACGTGAAACGCCTCCTAACATTCAAAAGATGCAGACGTTAATGGCAGGCAAACGCGGGTCAGGAAAAAGGAATAATAAGGAGAAAGAATTTTACTTTGGATAGTTTTTGAATTTTATATACTTGCGTTTAAATTTACATTGTTATAGTTAAGTAATTGAATATTAGTGGTTTTTAGCGATTTAGAAGTTTTCATAGCGTGCCGGCTTAATTTAACTTATACCTGTGACGGTTTACATTTTTAACTCCGCGATGCCGTCGCAGAAAGCGTCGTGTGTTAGGTGTAGGGTTAACCGGTGGTATTCGGAATTTAAGGATTATAACGGCGGTCCAATGGCGATTACCGATAGATCAGTTTGTTTCTTTTGCGAGTTCATGGTGGAATTAGTTGACATAAAACGCAGTGTACGTGAGGTAGCCGATAGACTTGCAACGCTTGATGAGGGCAGGGTTAGGGCTACGGTTGACGGAAGCCGAACCAATACTAACGTTGAAGACGTTAGTAATTTGAAGGGTGAGGTGCGTAACTTAGTTTCTAGTTTAGGTAGCTTGTCGGGAAGGTTAGATAGAG
Organism: Bathynomus jamesi; assembly: GCA_023014485.1. NCBI lineage: Eukaryota > Metazoa > Arthropoda > Malacostraca > Isopoda > Cirolanidae > Bathynomus > Bathynomus jamesi. The sequence goes on from JAJOZX010013836.1 coordinate 5,867, forward strand.
TCGAGGAAGAGGTTAAGGTTAGTCCGAGAGTAGTAGATAGCGAGGGATTTAGTGAGGTTAAGGGTGGAGCTAGGCCGCGTACATTAGGTGATAGGAATCCCCCCCCTATCGAGGTTTCGAACCCTTTCGCCCATTTGGAAAGGGATGTGAATGAGGGGGAAACTATTTTAATTGGGGACTCTTTAGTGCGCCACATGGACAAAGAGTTCGTTAAACGGAATCCAACCAATAGGAGGAGGGTCTGTCTCCCGGGGGCCAGGGTTGACAGAGTTAGAGACGAAGTGGATAGGGTTGACGTTGCTTCCCGTCACTCAATGTTGGTGACGATGGTAGGAGGCAACGACTCGTATAGGCCAGATACGAGAGTGCCTGACCTTTTGGAGAGATATAGGGGGTTAATTAGGTCCCTGAAGGCGAGGTCAGATAGGTCTTTAGTTCTAGGTATTACCCCTAGGCACGGGTTGGGTCTTAGAATTACGCCAAAAACAATATTTTTGAATAACAAATTAGAAGAGATTTGTGCTGAGGAAAGTGTACCCTTCGTAAAGCTGTGGTCCAAATTCAATGATCCTAGCCTTTTTATAAAAGATGGGGGTGCATTTTAATGAAATAGGTAATGCTAGGCTGGGTAGGTTAATAGACGAAAACGTGCGAAAGCTATATAGGTCGAAGCCTTCTTTAAACGTTGTGGGTCCGCGAATGAATATTATCACTGAGAATCTCCTCTTTAATGTTTGGTGAAATGTCAGTTATTGAACTTCCTTCTGGGGAACTGTCTGGAGTTATGCTGGATTGGGTGACAGGACTGTTCATGTTCATTAGAGAAATACTCTCTCCAATTACTTCCTCCTCTTCACCTTTCTTAATTAAATATTCACTTCCATTTTCTTCTCCTTCATTTCCATTCCCTTCATCGTCCATTTCTTCATCATCATGGTTTGTAAGCGTTCTTATTTTACTTCTTTTCATTTTTCACCCCTCTCCTATTTTCTCCGACTATTTTTCTGACTTGTCGGCAGTGGCCGGCGGATGATGATGGTGAGACTTTTTCCCTCTTTTTCTGAATGAATGTTAACCCACGAATGATAGGTGTTGCTCCTTACTCAACCCCTTATTCTCTTCTCTTAACCCCCTACTCTTTCCTTTCTCTCGGGCTAGCCTTAGAGTGGATCTTAGGGTCTTTGTTGTTAAATGAGGAAAACCATGAGAACCCCGTCTTTACTGCTCAGTTCGTGCGTGTTGTAGGAGGAGCACCAGCAGTTCATCCTTATCGGCAGGGAATGTACGCTCACGAAACGCCATTAAGACAACCGTGCCCCGTTGTACATATTGGAGTGAGGTATGATACTCAACGTGGATTACCAACAGAAGAAACTGAAATGATGAGACAGGCAAAAGAGTGGTCGGCAGAGGGAACAGTGGTGTCACATCGTATAGATGTTGTATATAACTCCGGCTATAGAAAACAAGATATAGCACATTTAGCACGGGTAGGACATGCAGAACACCTGTCAAATGATGCTATGGTTGTAAAATTAGGAATGTGGGCAGGAGTGGCCTTGCTTCGTGAGGGAGTGGGAGAAACCAGACGATCCCCACTTGAATTACAGTTGGAACCACTTACCCCGTGGGCGCATTTAGAACCAGATGGGCCAGGACAAATGAGGATGGTAACGGTTAACAATTCTCCTCTGGGTGTGGAAAACTGTGGGGGAGACGACCCTGCATTCCCGTGGTGTGGGTCAGTGGGCCATAGGAATAAGGGTTTACTACGATTCCACACAAGCACAAACTCCCTCCGTGGTGCCCATAACGTGGTAGCCCTTCCTGGGGGATGGGGAGAGGATCAGAATGGGCAAGTAATGATGGCACTCTATATAGCGTTGCATTGTCCGTGGCCCTTGTTTAACATCGGATTGTTAATGAATACCATGGACATCTCTAGTGGGAATAATCCCATGGCTGCCAGGTATACATGGAATGGTACTTTAGTGCATGTGGCTGGAGAGCTAGTCATAGATGTGTTGCTACCTCGGTCTAGATCTGAAAGAATTAGAGACCAAGCAGATGTGCGAAGTAACTGCAAACTACTTCCAATTACAGGGCCCCATGCAACCCAGCAATATCCTCCAGACCAATGGTTGGATGCGGGAACAGACGAAACAGTGGCAGGAGAAGTTATTATTCACCACCTTGCAGACTACCTGTACTCATACCTGTTAGACTTGGAGCTGGTTATTGTGTCCCAATTATTTCGGGAGTTAATACGGCTTCATGTTCTGGGAGAAGATAGTCTCCTTATAGAAGACGTGGCTGCCTTATTGTGGTACAGGACAGGCACTAGATTAGTAACACCGGACGGAGCATTTCAAGATCCGGATGCGAATGTCAGGAATGCAGGCCTCACGAATCGAGAAGAAGCATTGCGTGTATGGTCATGGTGGTGCGGAGAAGTGGTAAGAGTGGCAGGTGGAGTGGATTGGACCGAAACCACCCTACGACAGCCTGACATGACACTGCCGGCACCAAACGTGTTGGGCAATACCGTAACTATGGTTGGACTTAGAAAGCGGGTACAGGAAGGGTTTAGTGAACCAGCCTTTCCGCCCCAGCATGTAGACTCATACTATGTAAATGGTATCATTGGCTTTAGGGCTGTATGCATAGCAGTTGGGATGTTCTACAACACATTCAACCTGGACGGATTGAACTTAGGACAGGTGTTGATTAACGCTAATTTGAATTCAGCACTCGTAACTGCTCTTAATGCTATGGTGTCTGAAGCTAATGGTGAGAACTCCGGCCTGATGGATTGGATAGCCGGTTTTTTGCGTCACTGTACGGAGGGTGACCCAATGATGTTGGCTCAGACGCAGGGGAAGGTAACAAGCTTAGTGAATGACCTACAAAGACCTAGGTCGTTTGAGACGCCTTTTAAGAGGTTATTATATAATAACCCTACGGCCCGTACCGTACTGCAGTTGTATCCGGACGCTTACATATATACCCTCCTTTCTAACACCTACCAACGGATGGCAAATCCAATTCCACCTGCAACCGGACCGGATTCAAAAGGGATTAACCCAAATAACAACTATAAGGAATGGAATGCCAATCAAAGGTCCGGGCCACTTGTTCCTCAAAGCCATCCGACGACTCAAACAGCTAATAACGACTGGCTTTTACATCCTGATGCCACAGTATGGAATAGCCGGCTATTTTATGCCCTGGGACAATGGGAAATAGTATACGTCCAAACGGGAGCGCCGCCTATCGGAGTTATCCCGGCAAATGAGTTCCCAACTATTCGCGGATGGACTCATATCCCCGGGACTAATATCCCACAACATCAAAATTGGACATACTCATGGATGCTTAACTCGTTGACTATCCCTGCAGTAGACGGGTTAACGAACCAGGCAATAGCTATGAATACACTAGTAGGAAATGTAGTTGCAGGGAAGCTTTTAATGAATGGCACAGCGCCTGTAGCTATGACCGTATGGATGGGATCAGACGACCCAAGTGCCAGACAGGTGTCCGCAACATTGCAGAGGGTAACGCCACCAAACATCTTGAAGATGCAGGCGCTTATAGCCAACAAGCGGAAAGCAAAGAGGGGAAAAGAAGAGGGAGGTGAGGATAAGGGGGAAAAGGGGGAGAAAAAAGAAGAAAAGAAGGTAGTGGAAGCTGAAAAGAAAGTTGCTACCCCAAAGGCGCCAGTTGAAAAACCGGCTGAAGCAGCTGCAAAAGTGCCTGCTAAAATACCACCTCAAGCTGTGGCCCCCAAGAAAGAGGCAGAAAATCCGGCTGTTTCTGCTATGCCTGTGGAGGGAGGGCAGGGAAACTGAAGTTTCGGCCTCCGGCGGTACGGCATATGCAAAGATTAGGTGGGACCACCGTCTTTTATGCGCCGCCCGGGTCGGGAAAATCAACAGCTATTAAACTAATGACTAGTTTACTAATGCACATGGAAGACCCTAAAATTAAGTACTGTGTGTATGATACTGATTATGAAATAGGCATAATCTATCCTCTAATTTGGGAAAATATTGTGACTAATAGCAAGCGTTTGCCAAAGCCACGCTCCGCTAATTTACTTATATTCACAAATTTAATTGGGGAATTAAAATATATGGCAGATGACGTTGATCGTATTGCCCAGTTCATTCCTGATGAGTGGACTTTTTTTTAGACAGAATTCATCTCGAGTTAAAACTGGGGAGGCTAGAATAACAGCCACCAGGGATGAAATTATTAACCAGATGAAGGAAAATGAGAAAATGAAGAAGATACCTGTTTTAACATTTTATAAACCCGGCTTTCTTGGGGAGTGGATTGATGAGATTTTTGGCAGCTTTGAAAAGTATGTCTAGTCACCACTCGGAAAGCGGGGAAATTTAATTCTAATAGTGAATTATTACTTGTGTGTCAGTATATTAGCTATACGCCCAATAACATCAGGCGCCGGGTACTGAGGTTTTAAATAAAACTGTGTACTTACGGCTGGCACTAACCACCGAGGAAGTCATCTTATAGCCGTCGCAAAAGATGGAGGGGGGGTCCGAAAGTCATTCGTCAGCCAGACTCTGTACTGAGCGGACGCATTTCCTGAGCTCTCTGATTTTGCATCTACTTTTGTATATTGCTGAGAATTTTACTTTGGATAGTTTTTGAATTTTATATACTTGCGTTTAAATTTACATTGTTATAGTTAAGTAATTGAATATTAGTGGTTTTTAGCGATTTAGAAGTTTTCATAGCGTGCCGGCTTAATTTAACTTATACCTGTGACGGTTTAAATTTTTAACTCCGCGATGCCGTCGCAGAAAGCGTCGTGTGTTAGGTGTAGGGTTAACCGGTGGTATTCGGAATTTAAGGATTATAACGGCGGTCCAGTGGCGATTACCGATAGATCAGTTTGTTTCTTTTGCGAGTTCATGGAGGAATTAGTTGGTATAAAACGCAGTGTACGTGAGGTAGCGGATAGACTTGCAACGCTTGATGAGGGCAGGGTTAGGGCTACGGTTGACGTAGGCCGAACCAATACTAACGTTGAAGACGTTAGTAATTTGCAGGGTGAGGTGCGTAACTTAGTTTCTAGTTTAGGTAGCTTGTCGGGAAGGTTAGATAGAGTTGAGGAAGGGGTTAAGGTTAGTCCGAGAGTAGTAGATAGCGAGGGATTTAGAGAGGTTAAGGGTGGAGCTAGGCCGCGTACGTTAGGTGATAGGAATCCCCCCCCTATCGAGGTTTCGAACCCTTTCGCCCATTTGGAAAGGGACGTGAATGAGGGGGAAACTATTTTAATTGGGACTCTTTAGTGCGCCACATGGACAAAGAGTTCGTTAAACGGAATCCAACCAAGAGGAGGAGGGTCTGTCTCCCAGGGGCCAGGGTTGACAGAGTTAGAGACGAAGTGGATAGGGTTGACGTTGCTTCCCGTCACTCAATGTTGGTGACGATGGTAGGAGGCAACGACTCGTATAGGCCCGATACGAGAGTGCCTGACCTTTTGGAGAGATATAGGGGGTTAATTAGGTCCCTGAAGGCGAGGTCAGATAGGTCTTTAGTTCTAGGTATTACCCCTAGGCACGGGTTGGGTCTTAGAATTACGCCAAAAACAATATTTTTGAATAACAAATTAGAAGAGATTTGTGCTGAGGAAAGTGTACCCTTCGTAAAGCTGTGGTCCAAATTCAATGATCCTAGCCTTTTTATAAAAGATGGGGGTGCATTTTAATGAAATAGGTAATGCTAGGCTGGGTAGGTTAATAGACGAAAACGTGCGAAAGCTATATAGGTCGAAGCCTTCTTTAAACGTTGTGGGTCCGCGAATGAATATTATCACTGAGAATCTCCTCTTTAATGTTTGGTGAAATGTCAGTTATTGAACTTCCTTCTGGGGAACTGTCTGGAGTTATGCTGGATTGGGTGACAGGACTGTTCATGTTCATTAGAGAAATACTCTCTCCAATTACTTCCTCCTCTTCACCTTTCTTAATTAAATATTCACTTCCATTTTCTTCTCCTTCATTTCCATTCCCTTCATCTTCATTGTCCATTTCTTCATCATCATCATCAGTGTCCATTTCTTCTTCATCTTTATTAACTCGAGATGCCTGAAGAGGAAGGATACTGGATGCGCGCCATTAAAAGCAGGAAGCTGGATCTCTGAATCATCCATGTAAACTGTTGTTCCATCAACCACTTCGTAGTTCTTGGAAGGTGTTGGTTGGGGTATGTCCTCAGCTGAGCTCGAAGGCGGTTTTGTGGGAAGACCCGGATGACATTTTCCGAATGAATATTATCACTGAGAATCTCCTCTTTAATGTTTGGTGAAATGTCAGTTATTGAACTTCCTTCTGGGGAACTGTCTGGAGTTATGCTGGATTGGGTGACAGGACTGTTCATGTTCATTAGAGAAATACTCTCTCCAATTACTTCCTCCTCTTCACCTTTCTTAATTAAATATTCACTTCCATTTTTTCTCCTTCATTTCCATTCCCTTCATCTTCATTGTCCATTTCTTCATCATCATCAGTGTCCATTTCTTCTTCATCTTTATTAACTCGAGATGCCTGAAGAGGAAGGATACTGGATGCGCGCGCATTAAAAGCAGGAAGCTGGATCTCTGAATCATCCATGTAAACTGTTGTTCCATCAACCACTTCGTAGTTCTTGGAAGGTGTTGGTTGGGGTATGTCCTCAGCTGAGCTCGAAGGCGGTTTTGTGGGAAGACCCGGAGTGACATTTTCCGAATGAATATTATCACTGAGAATCTCCTCTTTAATGTTGGTGAAATGTCAGTTATTGAACTTCCTTCTGGGGAACTGTCTGGAGTTATGCTGGATTGGGTGACAGGACTGTTCATGTTCATTAGAGAAATACTCTCTCCAATTACTTCCTCCTTTCACCTTTCTTAATTAAATATTCACTTCCATTTTCTTCTCCTTCATTTCCATTCCCTTCATCTTCATTGTCCATTTCTTCATCATCATCAGTGTCTATTTCTTCTTCATCTTTATTAACTCGAGATGCCTGAAGAGGAAGGATACTGGATGCGCGCGCATTAAAAGCAGGAAGCTGGATCTCTGAATCATCCATGTAAACTGTTGTTCCATCAACCACTTCGTAGTTCTTGGAAGGTGTTGGTTGGGGTATGTCCTCAGCTGAGCTCGAAGGCGGTTTTGTGGGAAGACCCGGAGTGACATTTTCCGAATGAATATTATCACTGAGAATCTCCTCTTTAATGTTTGGTGAAATGTCAGTTATTGAACTTCCTTCTGGGGAACTGTCTGGAGTTATGCTGGATTGGGTGACAGGACTGTTCATGTTCATTAGAGAAATACTCTCTCCAATTACTTCCTCCTCTTCACCTTTCTTAATTAAATATTCACTTCCATTTTCTTCTCCTTCATTTCCATTCCCTTCATCTTCATTGTCCATTTCTTCATCATCATCAGTGTCCATTTCTTCTTCATCTTTATTAACTCGAGATGCCTGAAGAGGAAGGATACTGGATGCGCGCGCATTAAAAGCAGGAAGCTGGATCTCTGAATCATCCATGTAAACTGTTGTTCCATCAACCACTTCGTAGTTCTTGGAAGGTGTTGGTTGGGGTATGTCCTCAGCTGAGCTCGAAGGCGGTTTTGTGGGAAGACCCGGAGTGACATTTTCCGAATGAATATTATCACTGAGAATCTCCTCTTTAATGTTTGGTGAAATGTCAGTTATTGAACTTCCTTCTGGGGAACTGTCTGGAGTTATGCTGGATTGGGTGACAGGACTGTTCATGTTCATTAGAGAAATACTCTCTCCAATTACTTCCTCCTCTTCACCTTTCTTAATTAAATATTCACTTCCATTTTCTTCTCCTTCATTTCCATTCCCTTCATCTTCATTGTCCATTTTTCATCATCATCAGTGTCCATTTCTTCTTCATCTTTATTAACTCGAGATGCCTGAAGAGGAAGGATACTGGATGCGCGCGCATTAAAAGCAGGAAGCTGGATCTCTGAATCATCCATGTAAACTGTTGTTCCATCAACCACTTCGTAGTTCTTGGAAGGTGTTGGTTGGGGTATGTCCTTAGCTGAGCTCGAAGGCGGTTTTGTGGGAAGACCCGGAGTGACATTTTCCGAATGAATATTATCACTGAGAATCTCCTCTTTAATGTTTGGTGAAATGTCAGTTATTGAACTTCCTTCTGGGGAACTGTCTGGAGTTATGCTGGATTGGGTGACAGGACTGTTCATGTTCATTAGAGAAATACTCTCTCCAATTACTTCCTCCTCTTCACCTTTCTTAATTAAATATTCACTTCCATTTTCTTCTCCTTCATTTCCATTCCCTTCATCTTCATTGTCCATTTCTTCATCATCAGTGTCCATTTCTTCTTCATCTTTATTAACTCGAGATGCCTGAAGAGGAAGGATACTGGATGCGCGCGCATTAAAAGCAGGAAGCTGGATCTCTGAATCATCCATGTAAACTGTTGTTCCATCAACCACTTCGTAGTTCTTGGAAGGTGTTGGTTGGGGTATGTCCTTAGCTGAGCTCGAAGGCGGTTTTGTGGGAAGACCCGGAGTGACATTTTCCGAATGAATATTATCACTGAGAATCTCCTCTTTAATGTTTGGTGAAATGTCAGTTATTGAACTTCCTTCTGGGGAACTGTCTGGAGTTATGCTGGATTGGGTGACAGGACTGTTCATGTTCATTAGAGAAATACTCTCTCCAATTACTTCCTCCTCTTCACCTTTCTTAATTAAATATTCACTTCCATTTTCTTCTCCTTCATTTCCATTCCCTTCATCTTCATTGTCCATTCTCATCATCATCAGTGTCCATTTCTTCTTCATCTTTATTAACTCGAGATGCCTGAAGAGGAAGGATACTGGATGCGCGCGCATTAAAAGCAGGAAGCTGGATCTCTGAATCATCCATGTAAACTGTTGTTCCATCAACCACTTCGTAGTTATTGGAAGGTGTTGGTTGGGGTATGTCCTCAGCTGAGCTCGAAGGCGGTTTTGTGGGAAGACCCGGAATGACATTTTCCGAATGAATATTATCACTGAGAATCTCCTCTTTAATGTTTGGTGAAATGTCAGTTATTGAACTTCCTTCTGGGGAACTGTCTGGAGTTATGCTGGATTGGGTGACAGGACTGTTCATGTTCATTAGAGAAATACTCTCTCCAATTACTTCCTCCTCTTCACCTTTCTTAATTAAATATTCACTTCCATTTTCTTCTCCTTCATTTCCATTCCCTTCATCTTCATTGTCCATCTTCATCATCAGTGTCCATTTTTCTTCATCTTTATTAACTCGAGATGCCTGAAGAGGAAGGATACTGGATGCGCGCATTAAAAGCAGGAAGCTGGATCTCTGAATCATCCATGTAAACTGTTGTTCCATCAACCACTTCGTAGTTCTTGGAAGGTGTTGGTTGGGGTATGTCCTCAGCTGAGCTCGAAGGCGGTTTTGTGGGAAGACCCGGAGTGACATTTTCCGAATGAATATTATCACTGAGAATCTCCTCTTTAATGTTTGGTGAAATGTCAGTTATTGAACTTCCTTCTGGGGAACTGTCTGGAGTTATGCTGGATTGGGTGACAGGATGTTCATGTTCATTAGAGAAATACTCTCTCCAATTACTTCCTCCTTTCACCTTTCTTAATTAAATATTCACTTCCATTTTCTTCTCCTTCATTTCCATTCCCTTCATCTTCATTGTCCATTCTTCTCATCATCATCAGTGTCCATTTCTTCTTCATCTTTATTAACTCGAGATGCCTGAAGAGGAAGGATACTGGATGCGCGCGCATTAAAAGCAGGAAGCTGGATCTCTGAATCATCCATGTAAACTGTTGTTCCATCAACCACTTCGTAGTTCTTGGAAGGTGTTGGTTGGGGTATGTCCTCAGCTGAGCTCGAAGGCGGTTTTGTGGGAAGACCCGGAGTGACATTTTCCGAATGAATATTATCATTGAGAATCTCCTCTTTAATGTTTGGTGAAATGTCAGTTATTGAACTTCCTTCTGGGGAACTGTCTGGAGTTATGCTGGATTGGGTGACAGGACTGTTCATGTTCATTAGAGAAATACTCTCTCCAATTACTTCCTCCTCTTCACCTTTCTTAATTAAATATTCACTTCCATTTTCTTCTCCTTCATTTCCATTCCCTTCATCTTCATTGTCCATTTCTTCATCATCAGTGTCCATTTCTTCTTCATCTTTATTAACTCGAGATGCCTGAAGAGGAAGGATACTGGATGCGCGCGCATTAAAAGCAGGAAGCTGGATCTCTGAATCATCCATGTAAACTGTTGTTCCATCAACCACTTCGTAGTTCTTGGAAGGTGTTGGTTGGGGTATGTCCTTAGCTGAGCTCGAAGGCGGTTTTGTGGGAAGACCCGGAGTGACATTTTCCGAATGAATATTATCATTGAGAATCTCCTCTTTAATGTTTGGTGAAATGTCAGTTATTGAACTTCCTTCTGGGGAACTGTCTGGAGTTATGCTGGATTGGGTGACAGGACTGTTCATGTTCATTAGAGAAATACTCTCTCCAATTACTTCCTCCTCTTCACCTTTCTTAATTAAATATTCACTTCCATTTTCTTCTGCTTCATTTCCATTCCCTTCATCTTCATTGTCCATTTCTTCATCATCATCATCATTATCTATTTCTTCTTCATCTTTATTAACTTGAGATGCCTGAAGAGGAAGGATACTGGATGCGCGCGCATTAAAAGCAGGAAGCTGGATCTCTGAATCATCCATGTAAACTGTTGTTCCATCAACCACTTCGTAGTTCTTGGAAGGTGTTGGTTGGGGTATGTCCACAGCTGAGCTCGAAGGCGGTTTTGTGGGAAGACCCAGAGTGACATTTTCCGAATGAATATTATCACTGAGAATCTCCTCTTTAATGTTTAGTGAAATGTCAGTTATTGAACTTCCTTCTGGGGAACTGTCTGGAGTTATGCTGGATTGGGTGACAGGACTGTTCATGTGAGAAATACTCTCTCCAATTACTTCCTCCTCTTCACCTTTCTTAATTAAATATTCACTTCCATTTTCTTCTCCTTCATTCCATTCCCTTCATCGTCCATTTCTTCATCATCATCATCAGTGTCCATTTCTTCTTCATCTTTTTAACTCGAGATGCCTGAAGAGAGGAGACTGGATGCGCGCGCATTAAAAGCAGGAAGCTGGATCTCTGAATCATCCATGTAAACTGTTGTTCCATCAACCACTCGTAGTTCTTGGAAGGTGTTGGTTGGGGTATGTCCTTAGCTGAGCTCGAAGGCGGTTTTGTGGGAAGACCCGGAGTGCCATTTTCCGAATGAATATTATCATGAGAATCTCCTCTTTAATGTTTGGTGAAATGTCAGTTATGAACTTCCTTCTGGGGAACTGTCTGGAGTTATGCTGGATTGGTGACAGGACTGTTCATTAGAGAAATACTCTCTCCAATTACTTCCTCCTCTTCACCTTTCTTAATTAAATATTCACTTCCATTTTCTTCTCCTTCATTTCCATTCCCTTCATCTCATTGTCCATTTCTTCATCATCATCTTGGTGGTGTGGTGAAGTGGTGAGTGGCTCCAGGTGTAGACTGGACAGAAACATCACTACTTATACCAGATTTACTCTGCCCGCTCCAAACGTACTGGGAAACTCAGTAACCATGATAGGTTTACGGAAAAGGACTCATGAAGGTTTTCCAGAGCCGGCCTTTTCGCCGCAACATATAGATTCTTACTATATTAATGGAGTAATAGGATTTAGGGCAGTGTGTATTGCCATAGGCATGTTCTACAATACCTTTAACTAGATGACACAATTTGGGACAAGCTTTAATTAATGCAAATCTTAATTCAGCATTGATAACAGCTCTAAATGCAATGGTGTCGCGCAATAATGGGAAAATTCCGGACTGCTGATTGGGTGGTTGGCTTGTTGAAATACTGCACAGAACCAAACCAATGATGCTCGCCCAAACGCAAGGCAAAGTGACTAGTTTAATCAACGACTTCAAAGACCAAGATCCTTTGAATCACCTTTCAAAGCCTTGCCCTATAATAATCGGCGACGCGGACAATATTTCAACTTACCCTGACGCATACTATATACTCTATTTTCAAACACTTATTTGAGAATGTCTAATCCCGTCCCACCAGCAACGGGACTGCCTCAAGGGGAATTAACCCAATAATAACTTTAAAGAGTGGAGTGCCGCCCAAAGATCAGGGCCACTCGCTCCCCAAGGACATCCTCTCTCAACGTAAATAATGATTGGTTGTTACACCCAGATGCAACAGTGTGGAACGGTAGGATAATCTACGCACTCGGACAGTGGGAGATTGTGTATATACAAACGGGAGCACCTCCCATTGGGGTATTCCAGCCAATCACTAGCCACAATCAGAGGATGGAACCATATTCCAGCAACTTCTATTCCTGAGCATCAGAATTGGATTTATTCATGGCTTATTAATACCTTCACCATTCCAGCTATGGATGGCGAGACGAACAGGTAATAGCGATAAATTAACATATGGGTAATGCCGTAGCGGGAAAATTATTAATGAATGGAACTGCTCCTGCAGCAATAACAACCTGGCTTGGATCAGACGACCCAAGTGCGCGGCAAGTTAGTGCAACTCTGCTACGTGAAACGCCTCCTAACATTCAAAGATGCAGACGTTATGGCAGGCAAACGCGGGTCAGGAAAAAGGAATATAGAAAGAATTTTACTTTGGATAGTTTTTGAATTTTATATACTTGCGTTTAAATTTACATTGTTATAGTTAAGTAATTGAATATTAGTGGTTTTTAGCGATTTAGAAGTTTTCATAGCGTGCCGGCTTAATTTAACTTATACCTGTGACGGTTTAATTTTAACTCCGCGATGCCGTCGCAGAAAGCGTCGTGTGTTAGGTGTAGGTTAACCGGTGGTATTCGGAATTTAAGGATTATAACGGCGGTCCAATGGCGATTACCGATAGATCAGTTTGTTTCTTTTGCGAGTTCATGGAGGAATTAGTTGATAAAACGCAGTGTACGTGAGGTAGCGATAGACTTGCAACGCTTGATGAGGGCAGGGTTAGGGCTACGGTTGACGTAAGCCGAACCAATACTAACGTTGAAGACGTTAGTAATTTGCAGGGTGAGGTGCGTAACTTAGTTTCTAGTTTAGGTAGCTTGTCGGGAAGGTTAGATAGAGTCGAGGAAGAGGTTAAGTCCGAGAGTAGTAGATAGCGAGGGATTTAGTGAGGTTAAGGGTGGAGCTAGGCCGCGTACGTTAGGTGATAGGAATCCCCCCCCTATCGAGGTTTCGAACCCTTTCGCCCATTTGGAAAGGGATGTGAATGAGGGGGAAACTATTTTAATTGGGGACTCTTTAGTGCGCCACATGGACAAAGAGTTCGTTAAACGGAATCCAACCAAGAGGAGGAGGGTCTGTCTCCCAGGGGCCAGGGTTGACAGAGTTAGAGACGAAGTGGATAGGGTTGACGTTGCTTCCCGTCACTCAATGTTGGTGACGATGGTAGGAGGCAACGACTCGTATAGGCCCGATACGAGAGTGCCTGACCTTTTGGAGAGATATAGGGGTTAATTAGGTCCCTGAAGGCGAGGTCAGATAGGTCTTTAGTTCTAGGTATTACCCCTAGGCACGGGTTGGGTCTTAGAATTACGCCAAAAACAATATTTTTGAATAACAAATTAGAAGAGATTTGTGCTGAGGAAAGTGTACCCTTCGTAAAGCTGTGGTCCAAATTCAATGATCCTAGCCTTTTTATAAAAGATGGGGGTGCATTTTAATGAAATAGGTAATGCTAGGCTGGTAGGTTAATAGACGAAAACGTGCGAAAGCTATATAGGTCGAAGCCTTCTTTAAACGTTGTGGGTCCGCGAATGAATATTATCACTGAGAATCTCCTCTTTAATGTTTGGTGAAATGTCAGTTATTGAACTTCCTTCTGGGGAACTGTCTGGAGTTATGCTGGATTGGGTGACAGGACTGTTCATGTTCATTAGAGAAATACTCTCTCCAATTACTTCCTCCTCTTCACCTTTCTTAATTAAAATTCACTTCCATTTCTTCTCCTTCATTTCCATTCCCTTCATCTTCATTGTCCATTTCATCATCATCATCAGTGTCCATTTCTTCTTCATCTTTATTAACTCGAGATGCCTGAAGAGGAAGGATACTGGATGCGCGCGCATTAAAAGCAGGAAGCTGGATCTCTGAATCATCCATGTAAACTGTTGTTCCATCAACCACTTCGTAGTTATTGGAAGGTGTTGGTTGGGGTATGTCCTCAGCTGAGCTCGAAGGCGGTTTTGTGGGAAGACCCGGAATGACATTTTCCGAATGAATATTATCACTGAGAATCTCCTCTTTAATGTTTGGTGAAATGTCAGTTATTGAACTTCCTTCTGGGGAACTGTCTGGAGTTATGCTGGATGGGTGACAGGACTGTTCATGTTCATTAGAGAAATACTCTCTCCAATTACTTCCTCCTCTTCACCTTTCTTAATTAAATATTCACTTCCATTTTTTCTCCTTCATTTCCATTCCCTTCATCTTCATTGTCCATTTCTTCATCATCATCAGTGTCCATTTCTTCTTCATCTTTATTAACTCGAGATGCCTGAAGAGGAAGGATACTGGATGCGCGCCATTAAAAGCAGGAAGCTGGATCTCTGAATCATCCATGTAAACTGTTGTTCCATCAACCACTTCGTAGTTTTGGAAGGTGTTGGTTGGGGTATGTCCTCAGCTGAGCTCGAAGGCGGTTTTGTGGGAAGACCCGGAGTGACATTTCCGAATGAATATTATCACTGAGAATCTCCTCTTTAATGTTTGGTGAAATGTCAGTTATTGAACTTCCTTCTGGGGAACTGTCTGGAGTTATGCTGGATTGGGTGACAGGACTGTTCATGTTCATTAGAGAAATACTCTCTCCAATTACTTCCTCCTTTCACCTTTCTTAATTAAATATTCACTTCCATTTTCTTCTCCTTCATTTCCATTCCCTTCATCTTCATTGTCCATTTCTTCATCATCATCAGTGTCTATTTCTTCTTCATCTTTATTAACTCGAGATGCCTGAAGAGGAAGGATACTGGATGCGCGCGCATTAAAAGCAGGAAGCTGGATCTCTGAATCATCCATGTAAACTGTTGTTCCATCAACCACTTCGTAGTTCTTGGAAGGTGTTGGTTGGGGTATGTCCTCAGCTGAGCTCGAAGGCGGTTTTGTGGGAAGACCCGGAGTGACATTTTCCGAATGAATATTATCACTGAGAATCTCCTCTTTAATGTTTGGTGAAATGTCAGTTATTGAACTTCCTTCTGGGGAACTGTCTGGAGTTATGCTGGATTGGGTGACAGGACTGTTCATGTTCATTAGAGAAATACTCTCTCCAATTACTTCCTCCTTTCACCTTTCTTAATTAAATATTCACTTCCATTTTCTTCTCCTTCATTTCCATTCCCTTCATCTTCATTGTCCATTTCTTCATCATCATCAGTGTCCATTTCTTCTTCATCTTTATTAACTCGAGATGCCTGAAGAGGAAGGATACTGGATGCGCGCGCATTAAAAGCAGGAAGCTGGATCTCTGAATCATCCATGTAAACTGTTGTTCCATCAACCACTTCGTAGTTCTTGGAAGGTGTTGGTTGGGGTATGTCCTCAGCTGAGCTCGAAGGCGGTTTTGTGGGAAGACCCGGAGTGACATTTTCCGAATGAATATTATCACTGAGAATCTCCTCTTTAATGTTTGGTGAAATGTCAGTTATTGAACTTCCTTCTGGGGAACTGTCTGGAGTTATGCTGGATTGGGTGACAGGACTGTTCATGTTCATTAGAGAAATACTCTCTCCAATTACTTCCTCCTCTTCACCTTTCTTAATTAAATATTCACTTCCATTTTCTTCTCCTTCATTTCCATTCCCTTCATCTTCATTGTCCATTTCTTCATCATCATCAGTGTCCATTTCTTCTTCATCTTTATTAACTCGAGATGCCTGAAGAGGAAGGATACTGGATGCGCGCGCATTAAAAGCAGGAAGCTGGATCTCTGAATCATCCATGTAAACTGTTGTTCCATCAACCACTTCGTAGTTTTGGAAGGTGTTGGTTGGGGTATGTCCTCAGCTGAGCTCGAAGGCGGTTTTGTGGGAAGACCCGGATGACATTTTCCGAATGAATATTATCACTGAGAATCTCCTCTTTAATGTTTGGTGAAATGTCAGTTATTGAACTTCCTTCTGGGGAACTGTCTGGAGTTATGCTGGATTGGGTGACAGGACTGTTCATGTTCATTAGAGAAATACTCTCTCCAATTACTTCCTCCTCTTCACCTTTCTTAATTAAATATTCACTTCCATTTTCTTCTCCTTCATTTCCATTCCCTTCATCTTCATTGTCCATTTCTTCATCATCATCAGTGTCCATTTCTTCTTCATCTTTATTAACTCGAGATGCCTGAAGAGGAAGGATACTGGATGCGCGCGCATTAAAAGCAGGAAGCTGGATCTCTGAATCATCCATGTAAACTGTTGTTCCATCAACCACTTCGTAGTTCTTGGAAGGTGTTGGTTGGGGTATGTCCTCAGCTGAGCTCGAAGGCGGTTTTGTGGGAAGACCCGGAGTGACATTTTCCGAATGAATATTATCACTGAGAATCTCCTCTTTAATGTTTGGTGAAATGTCAGTTATTGAACTTCCTTCTGGGGAACTGTCTGGAGTTATGCTGGATTGGGTGACAGGACTGTTCATGTTCATTAGAGAAATACTCTCTCCAATTACTTCCTCCTCTTCACCTTTCTTAATTAAATATTCACTTCCATTTTCTTCTCCTTCATTTCCATTCCCTTCATCTTCATTGTCCATTTCTTCATCATCAGTGTCCATTTCTTCTTCATCTTTATTAACTCGAGATGCCTGAAGAGGAAGGATACTGGATGCGCGCGCATTAAAAGCAGGAAGCTGGATCTCTGAATCATCCATGTAAACTGTTGTTCCATCAACCACTTCGTAGTTCTTGGAAGGTGTTGGTTGGGGTATGTCCTCAGCTGAGCTCGAAGGCGGTTTTGTGGGAAGACCCGGAGTGACATTTTCCGAATGAATATTATCACTGAGAATCTCCTCTTTAATGTTTGGTGAAATGTCAGTTATTGAACTTCCTTCTGGGGAACTGTCTGGAGTTATGCTGGATTGGGTGACAGGACTGTTCATGTTCATTAGAGAAATACTCTCTCCAATTACTTCCTCCTCTTCACCTTTCTTAATTAAATATTCACTTCCATTTTCTTCTCCTTCATTTCCATTCCCTTCATCTTCATTGTCCATTTCTTCATCATCATCATCATCAGTGTCTATTTCTTCTTCATCTTTATTAACTCGAGATGCCTGAAGAGGAAGGATACTGGATGCGCGCGCATTAAAAGCAGGAAGCTGGATCTCTGAATCATCCATGTAAACTGTTGTTCCATCAACCACTTCGTAGTTCTTGGAAGGTGTTGGTTGGGGTATGTCCTCAGCTGAGCTCGAAGGCGGTTTTGTGGGAAGACCCGGAGTGACATTTTCCTGAATATTATCACTGAGAATCTCCTCTTTAATGTTTGGTGAAATGTCAGTTATTGAACTTCCTTCTGGGGAACTGTCTGGAGTTATGCTGGATTGGGTGACAGGACTGTTCATGTTCATTAGAGAAATACTCTCTCCAATTACTTCCTCCTCTTCACCTTTCTTAATTAAATATTCACTTCCATTTTCTTCTCCTTCATTTCCATTCCCTTCATCTTCATTGTCCATTTCTTCATCATCATCATCATTCTATTTCTTCTTCATCTTTATTAACTCGAGATGCCTGAAGAGGAAGGATACTGGATGCGCGCGCATTAAAAGCAGGAAGCTGGATCTCTGAATCATCCATGTAAACTGTTGTTCCATCAACCACTTCGTAGTTCTTGGAAGGTGTTGGTTGGGGTATGTCCTCAGCTGAGCTCGAAGGCGGTTTTGTGGGAAGACCCAGAGTGACATTTTCCGAATGAATATTATCACTGAGAATCTCCTCTTTAATGTTTGGTGAAATGTCAGTTATTGAACTTCCTTCTGGGGAACTGTCTGGAGTTATGCTGGATTGGGTGACAGGACTGTTCATGTGAGAAATACTCTCTCCAATTACTTCCTCCTCTTCACCTTTCTTAATTAAATATTCACTTCCATTTTCTTCTCCTTCATTTCCATTCCCTTCATCGTCCATTTCTTCATCATCATCATCAGTGTCCATTTCTTCTTCATCTTTATTAACTCGAGATGCCTGAAGAGGAAGGATACTGGATGCGCGCGCATTAAAAGCAGGAAGCTGGATCTCTGAATCATCCATGTAAACTGTTGTTCCATCAACCACTTCGTAGTTCTTGGAAGGTGTTGGTTGGGGTATGTCCTTAGCTGAGCTCGAAGGCGGTTTTGGGAAGACCCGGAGTGACATTTTCCGAATGAATATTATCACTGAGAATCTCCTCTTTAATGTTTGGTGAAATGTCAGTTATTGAACTTCCTTCTGGGGAACTGTCTGGAGTTATGCTGGATTGGGTGACAGGACTGTTCATTATTAGAGAAATACTCTCTCCAATTACTTCCTCCTCTTCACCTTTCTTAATTAAATATTCACTTCCATTTTCTTCTCCTTCATTTCCATTCCCTTCATCTTCATTGTCCATTTCTTCATCATCATCTTGGTGGTGTGGTGAAGTGGTGAGAGTGGCTCCAGGTGTAGACTGGACAGAAACATCACTACTTATACCAGATTTAACTCTGCCCGCTCCAAACGTACTGGGAAACTCAGTAACCATGATAGGTTTACGGAAAAGGACTCATGAAGGTTTTCCAGAGCCGGCCTTTTCGCCGCAACATATAGATTCTTACTATATTAATGGAGTAATAGGATTTAGGGCAGTGTGTATTGCCATAGGCATGTTCTACAATACCTTTAACTTAGATGGACACAATTTGGGACAAGCTTTAATTAATGCAAATCTTAATTCAGCATTGATAACAGCTCTAAATGCAATGGTGTCGCGCAATAATGGGGAAAATTCCGGACTGACTGATTGGGTGGTTGGCTTGTTGAAATACTGCACAGAACCAAACCCAATGATGCTCGCCCAAACGCAAGGCAAAGTGACTAGTTTAATCAACGGACTTCAAAGACCAAGATCCTTTGAATCACCTTTCAAAGCCTTGCCCTATAATAATCCGGCGACGCGGACAATATTTCAACTTTACCCTGACGCATACATATATACTCTATTTTCAAACACTTATTTGAGAATGTCTAATCCCGTCCCACCAGCAACGGGACCTGCCTCAAGGGGAATTAACCCCAATAATAACTTTAAAGAGTGGAGTGCCGCCCAAAGATCAGGGCCACTCGCTCCCCAAGGACATCCTTCCTCTCAAACCGTAAATAATGATTGGTTGTTACACCCAGATGCAACAGTGTGGAACGGTAGGATAATCTACGCACTCGGACAGTGGGAGATTGTGTATATACAAACGGGAGCACCTCCCATTGGGGTAATTCCAGCCAATCACCTAGCCACAATCAGAGGATGGAACCATATTCCAGCAACTTCTATTCCTGAGCATCAGAATTGGATTTATTCATGGCTTATTAATACCTTCACCATTCCAGCTATGGATGGCGAGACGAACCAGGTAATAGCGATAAATTAACATATGGGTAATGCCGTAGCGGGAAAATTATTAATGAATGGAACTGCTCCTGCAGCAATAACAACCTGGCTTGGATCAGACGACCCAAGTGCGCGGCAAGTTAGTGCAACTCTGCTACGTGAAACGCCTCCTAACATTCAAAAGATGCAGACGTTAATGGCAGGCAAACGCGGGTCAGGAAAAAGGAATAATAAGGAGAAAGAATTTTACTTTGGATAGTTTTTGAATTTTATATACTTGCGTTTAAATTTACATTGTTATAGTTAAGTAATTGAATATTAGTGGTTTTTAGCGATTTAGAAGTTTTCATAGCGTGCCGGCTTAATTTAACTTATACCTGTGACGGTTTACATTTTTAACTCCGCGATGCCGTCGCAGAAAGCGTCGTGTGTTAGGTGTAGGGTTAACCGGTGGTATTCGGAATTTAAGGATTATAACGGCGGTCCAATGGCGATTACCGATAGATCAGTTTGTTTCTTTTGCGAGTTCATGGTGGAATTAGTTGACATAAAACGCAGTGTACGTGAGGTAGCCGATAGACTTGCAACGCTTGATGAGGGCAGGGTTAGGGCTACGGTTGACGGAAGCCGAACCAATACTAACGTTGAAGACGTTAGTAATTTGAAGGGTGAGGTGCGTAACTTAGTTTCTAGTTTAGGTAGCTTGTCGGGAAGGTTAGATAGAGTCGAGGAAGAGGTTAAGGTTAGTCCGAGAGTAGTAGATAGCGAGGGATTTAGTGAGGTTAAGGGTGGAGCTAGGCCGCGTACATTAGGTGATAGGAATCCCCCCCTATCGAGGTTTCGAACCCTTTCGCCCATTTGGAAAGGGATGTGAATGAGGGGGAAACTATTTTAATTGGGGACTCTTTAGTGCGCCACATGGACAAAGAGTTCGTTAAACGGAATCCAACCAATAGGAGGAGGGTCTGTCTCCCGGGGGCCAGGGTTGACAGAGTTAGAGACGAAGTGGATAGGGTTGACGTTGCTTCCCGTCACTCAATGTTGGTGACGATGGTAGGAGGCAACGACTCGTATAGGCCAGATACGAGAGTGCCTGACCTTTTGGAGAGATATAGGGGGTTAATTAGGTCCCTGAAGGCGAGGTCAGATAGGTCTTTAGTTCTAGGTATTACCCTAGGCACGGGTTGGGTCTTAGAATTACGCCAAAAACAATATTTTTGAATAACAAATTAGAAGAGATTTGTGCTGAGGAAAGTGTACCCTTCGTAAAGCTGTGGTCCAAATTCAATGATCCTAGCCTTTTTATAAAAGATGGGGGTGCATTTTAATGAAATAGGTAATGCTAGGCTGGGTAGGTTAATAGACGAAAACGTGCGAAAGCTATATAGGTCGAAGCCTTCTTTAAACGTTGTGGGTCCGCGAATGAATATTATCACTGAGAATCTCCTCTTTAATGTTTGGTGAAATGTCAGTTATTGAACTTCCTTCTGGGGAACTGTCTGGAGTTATGCTGGATTGGGTGACAGGACTGTTCATGTTCATTAGAGAAATACTCTCTCCAATTACTTCCTCCTCTTCACCTTTCTTAATTAAATATTCACTTCCATTTTCTTCTCCTTCATTTCCATTCCCTTCATCGTCCATTTCTTCATCATCATGGTTTGTAAGCGTTCTTATTTTACTTCTTTTCATTTTTCACCCCTCTCCTATTTTCTCCGACTATTTTTCTGACTTGTCGGCAGTGGCCGGCGGATGATGATGGTGAGACTTTTTCCCTCTTTTTCTGAATGAATGTTAACCCACGAATGATAGGTGTTGCTCCTTACTCAACCCCTTATTCTCTTCTCTTAACCCCCTACTCTTTCCTTTCTCTCGGGCTAGCCTTAGAGTGGATCTTAGGGTCTTTGTTGTTAAATGAGGAAAACCATGAGAACCCCGTCTTTACTGCTCAGTTCGTGCGTGTTGTAGGAGGAGCACCAGCAGTTCATCCTTATCGGCAGGGAATGTACGCTCACGAAACGCCATTAAGACAACCGTGCCCCGTTGTACATATTGGAGTGAGGTATGATACTCAACGTGGATTACCAACAGAAGAAACTGAAATGATGAGACAGGCAAAAGAGTGGTCGGCAGAGGGAACAGTGGTGTCACATCGTATAGATGTTGTATATAACTCCGGCTATAGAAAACAAGATATAGCACATTTAGCACGGGTAGGACATGCAGAACACCTGTCAAATGATGCTATGGTTGTAAAATTAGGAATGTGGGCAGGAGTGGCCTTGCTTCGTGAGGGAGTGGGAGAAACCAGACGATCCCCACTTGAATTACAGTTGGAACCACTTACCCCGTGGGCGCATTTAGAACCAGATGGGCCAGGACAAATGAGGATGGTAACGGTTAACAATTCTCCTCTGGGTGTGGAAAACTGTGGGGGAGACGACCCTGCATTCCCGTGGTGTGGGTCAGTGGGCCATAGGAATAAGGGTTTACTACGATTCCACACAAGCACAAACTCCCTCCGTGGTGCCCATAACGTGGTAGCCCTTCCTGGGGGATGGGGAGAGGATCAGAATGGGCAAGTAATGATGGCACTCTATATAGCGTTGCATTGTCCGTGGCCCTTGTTTAACATCGGATTGTTAATGAATACCATGGACA
The DNA here is from genome assembly GCA_023014485.1 of Bathynomus jamesi. Lineage (NCBI taxonomy): Eukaryota > Metazoa > Arthropoda > Malacostraca > Isopoda > Cirolanidae > Bathynomus > Bathynomus jamesi. The sequence continues at coordinate 28,250 of JAJOZX010013836.1, forward strand.
TCTCTAGTGGGAATAATCCCATGGCTGCCAGGTATACATGGAATGGTACTTTAGTGCATGTGGCTGGAGAGCTAGTCATAGATGTGTTGCTACCTCGGTCTAGATCTGAAAGAATTAGAGACCAAGCAGATGTGCGAAGTAACTGCAAACTACTTCCAATTACAGGGCCCCATGCAACCCAGCAATATCCTCCAGACCAATGGTTGGATGCGGGAACAGACGAAACAGTGGCAGGAGAAGTTATTATTCACCACCTTGCAGACTACCTGTACTCATACCTGTTAGACTTGGAGCTGGTTATTGTGTCCCAATTATTTCGGGAGTTAATACGGCTTCATGTTCTGGGAGAAGATAGTCTCCTTATAGAAGACGTGGCTGCCTTATTGTGGTACAGGACAGGCACTAGATTAGTAACACCGGACGGAGCATTTCAAGATCCGGATGCGAATGTCAGGAATGCAGGCCTCACGAATCGAGAAGAAGCATTGCGTGTATGGTCATGGTGGTGCGGAGAAGTGGTAAGAGTGGCAGGTGGAGTGGATTGGACCGAAACCACCCTACGACAGCCTGACATGACACTGCCGGCACCAAACGTGTTGGGCAATACCGTAACTATGGTTGGACTTAGAAAGCGGGTACAGGAAGGGTTTAGTGAACCAGCCTTTCCGCCCCAGCATGTAGACTCATACTATGTAAATGGTATCATTGGCTTTAGGGCTGTATGCATAGCAGTTGGGATGTTCTACAACACATTCAACCTGGACGGATTGAACTTAGGACAGGTGTTGATTAACGCTAATTTGAATTCAGCACTCGTAACTGCTCTTAATGCTATGGTGTCTGAAGCTAATGGTGAGAACTCCGGCCTGATGGATTGGATAGCCGGTTTTTTGCGTCACTGTACGGAGGGTGACCCAATGATGTTGGCTCAGACGCAGGGGAAGGTAACAAGCTTAGTGAATGACCTACAAAGACCTAGGTCGTTTGAGACGCCTTTTAAGAGGTTATTATATAATAACCCTACGGCCCGTACCGTACTGCAGTTGTATCCGGACGCTTACATATATACCCTCCTTTCTAACACCTACCAACGGATGGCAAATCCAATTCCACCTGCAACCGGACCGGATTCAAAAGGGATTAACCCAAATAACAACTATAAGGAATGGAATGCCAATCAAAGGTCCGGGCCACTTGTTCCTCAAAGCCATCCGACGACTCAAACAGCTAATAACGACTGGCTTTTACATCCTGATGCCACAGTATGGAATAGCCGGCTATTTTATGCCCTGGGACAATGGGAAATAGTATACGTCCAAACGGGAGCGCCGCCTATCGGAGTTATCCCGGCAAATGAGTTCCCAACTATTCGCGGATGGACTCATATCCCCGGGACTAATATCCCACAACATCAAAATTGGACATACTCATGGATGCTTAACTCGTTGACTATCCCTGCAGTAGACGGGTTAACGAACCAGGCAATAGCTATGAATACACTAGTAGGAAATGTAGTTGCAGGGAAGCTTTTAATGAATGGCACAGCGCCTGTAGCTATGACCGTATGGATGGGATCAGACGACCCAAGTGCCAGACAGGTGTCCGCAACATTGCAGAGGGTAACGCCACCAAACATCTTGAAGATGCAGGCGCTTATAGCCAACAAGCGGAAAGCAAAGAGGGGAAAAGAAGAGGGAGGTGAGGATAAGGGGGAAAAGGGGGAGAAAAAGAAGAAAAGAAGGTAGTGGAAGCTGAAAAGAAAGTTGCTACCCCAAAGGCGCCAGTTGAAAAACCGGCTGAAGCAGCTGCAAAAGTGCCTGCTAAAATACCACCTCAAGCTGTGGCCCCCAAGAAAGAGGCAGAAAATCCGGCTGTTTCTGCTATGCCTGTGGAGGGAGGGCAGGGAAACTGAAGTTTCGGCCTCCGGCGGTACGGCATATGCAAAGATTAGGTGGGACCACCGTCTTTTATGCGCCGCCCGGGTCGGGAAAATCAACAGCTATTAAACTAATGACTAGTTTACTAATGCACATGGAAGACCCTAAAATTAAGTACTGTGTGTATGATACTGATTATGAAATAGGCATAATCTATCCTCTAATTTGGGAAAATATTGTGACTAATAGCAAGCGTTTGCCAAAGCCACGCTCCGCTAATTTACTTATATTCACAAATTTAATTGGGGAATTAAAATATATGGCAGATGACGTTGATCGTATTGCCCAGTTCATTCCTGATGAGTGGACTTTTTTTTAGACAGAATTCATCTCGAGTTAAAACTGGGGAGGCTAGAATAACAGCCACCAGGGATGAAATTATTAACCAGATGAAGGAAAATGAGAAAATGAAGAAGATACCTGTTTTAACATTTTATAAACCCGGCTTTCTTGGGGAGTGGATTGATGAGATTTTTGGCAGCTTTGAAAAGTATGTCTAGTCACCACTCGGAAAGCGGGGAAATTTAATTCTAATAGTGAATTATTACTTGTGTGTCAGTATATTAGCTATACGCCCAATAACATCAGGCGCCGGGTACTGAGGTTTTAAATAAAACTGTGTACTTACGGCTGGCACTAACCACCGAGGAAGTCATCTTATAGCCGTCGCAAAGATGGAGGGGGGTCCGAAAGTCATTCGTCAGCCAGACTCTGTACTGAGCGGACGCATTTCCTGAGCTCTCTGATTTTGCATCTACTTTTGTATATTGCTGAGAATTTTACTTTGGATAGTTTTTGAATTTTATATACTTGCGTTTAAATTTACATTGTTATAGTTAAGTAATTGAATATTAGTGGTTTTTAGCGATTTAGAAGTTTTCATAGCGTGCCGGCTTAATTTAACTTATACCTGTGACGGTTTAAATTTTTAACTCCGCGATGCCGTCGCAGAAAGCGTCGTGTGTTAGGTGTAGGGTTAACCGGTGGTATTCGGAATTTAAGGATTATAACGGCGGTCCAGTGGCGATTACCGATAGATCAGTTTGTTTCTTTTGCGAGTTCATGGAGGAATTAGTTGGTATAAAACGCAGTGTACGTGAGGTAGCGGATAGACTTGCAACGCTTGATGAGGGCAGGGTTAGGGCTACGGTTGACGTAGGCCGAACCAATACTAACGTTGAAGACGTTAGTAATTTGCAGGGTGAGGTGCGTAACTTAGTTTCTAGTTTAGGTAGCTTGTCGGGAAGGTTAGATAGAGTTGAGGAAGGGGTTAAGGTTAGTCCGAGAGTAGTAGATAGCGAGGGATTTAGAGAGGTTAAGGGTGGAGCTAGGCCGCGTACGTTAGGTGATAGGAATCCCCCCCCTATCGAGGTTTCGAACCCTTTCGCCCATTTGGAAAGGGACGTGAATGAGGGGGAAACTATTTTAATTGGGGACTCTTTAGTGCGCCACATGGACAAAGAGTTCGTTAAACGGAATCCAACCAAGAGGAGGAGGGTCTGTCTCCCAGGGGCCAGGGTTGACAGAGTTAGAGACGAAGTGGATAGGGTTGACGTTGCTTCCCGTCACTCAATGTTGGTGACGATGGTAGGAGGCAACGACTCGTATAGGCCCGATACGAGAGTGCCTGACCTTTTGGAGAGATATAGGGGGTTAATTAGGTCCCTGAAGGCGAGGTCAGATAGGTCTTTAGTTCTAGGTATTACCCCTAGGCACGGGTTGGGTCTTAGAATTACGCCAAAAACAATATTTTTGAATAACAAATTAGAAGAGATTTGTGCTGAGGAAAGTGTACCCTTCGTAAAGCTGTGGTCCAAATTCAATGATCCTAGCCTTTTTATAAAAGATGGGGTGCATTTTAATGAAATAGGTAATGCTAGGCTGGGTAGGTTAATAGACGAAAACGTGCGAAAGCTATATGGTCGAAGCCTTCTTTAAACGTTGTGGGTCCGCGAATGAATATTATCACTGAGAATCTCCTCTTTAATGTTTGGTGAAATGTCAGTTATTGAACTTCCTTCTGGGGAACTGTCTGGAGTTATGCTGGATTGGGTGACAGGACTGTTCATGTTCATTAGAGAAATACTCTCTCCAATTACTTCCTCCTCTTCACCTTTCTTAATTAAATATTCACTTCCATTTTCTTCTCCTTCATTTCACATTCCCTTCATCTTCATTGTCCATTTCTTCATCATCATCATCAGTGTCCATTTCTTCTTCATCTTTATTAACTCGAGATGCCTGAAGAGGAAGGATACTGGATGCGCGCGCATTAAAAGCAGGAAGCTGGATCTCTGAATCATCCATGTAAACTGTTGTTCCATCAACCACTTCGTAGTTCTTGGAAGGTGTTGGTTGGGGTATGTCCTCAGCTGAGCTCGAAGGCGGTTTTGTGGGAAGACCCGGAGTGACATTTTCCGAATGAATATTATCACTGAGAATCTCCTCTTTAATGTTTGGTGAAATGTCAGTTATTGAACTTCCTTCTGGGGAACTGTCTGGAGTTATGCTGGATTGGGTGACAGGACTGTTCATGTTCATTAGAGAAATACTCTCTCCAATTACTTCCTCCTCTTCACCTTTCTTAATTAAATATTCACTTCCATTTTCTTCTCCTTCATTTCCATTCCCTTCATCTTCATTGTCCATTTCTTCATCATCATCAGTGTCCTATTTCTTCTTCATCTTTATTAACTCGAGATGCCTGAAGAGGAAGGATACTGGATGCGCGCGCATTAAAAGCAGGAAGCTGGATCTCTGAATCATCCATGTAAACTGTTGTTCCATCAACCACTTCGTAGTTCTTGGAAGGTGTTGGTTGGGGTATGTCCTCAGCTGAGCTCGAAGGCGGTTTTGTGGGAAGACCCGGAGTGACATTTTCCGAATGAATATTATCACTGAGAATCTCCTCTTTAATGTTTGGTGAAATGTCAGTTATTGAACTTCCTTCTGGGGAACTGTCTGGAGTTATGCTGGATTGGGTGACAGGACTGTTCATGTTCATTAGAGAAATACTCTCTCCAATTACTTCCTCCTCTTCACCTTTCTTAATTAAATATTCACTTCCATTTTCTTCTCCTTCATTTCCATTCCCTTCATCTTCATTGTCCATTTCTTCATCATCATCATCAGTGTCTATTTCTTCTTCATCTTTATTAACTCGAGATGCCTGAAGAGGAAGGATACTGGATGCGCGCGCATTAAAAGCAGGAAGCTGGATCTCTGAATCATCCATGTAAACTGTTGTTCCATCAACCACTTCGTAGTTCTTGGAAGGTGTTGGTTGGGGTATGTCCTCAGCTGAGCTCGAAGGCGGTTTTGTGGGAAGACCCGGAGTGACATTTTCCGAATGAATATTATCACTGAGAATCTCCTCTTTAATGTTTGGTGAAATGTCAGTTATTGAACTTCCTTCTGGGGAACTGTCTGGAGTTATGCTGGATTGGGTGACAGGACTGTTCATGTTCATTAGAGAAATACTCTCTCCAATTACTTCCTCCTCTTCACCTTTCTTAATTAAATATTCACTTCCATTTTCTTCTCCTTCATTTCCATTCCCTTCATCTTCATTGTCCATTTCTTCATCATCATCATCAGTGTCATTTCTTCTTCATCTTTATTAACTCGAGATGCCTGAAGAGGAAGGATACTGGATGCGCGCGCATTAAAAGCAGGAAGCTGGATCTCTGAATCATCCATGTAAACTGTTGTTCCATCAACCACTTCGTAGTTCTTGGAAGGTGTTGGTTGGGGTATGTCCTCAGCTGAGCTCGAAGGCGGTTTTGTGGGAAGACCCGGAGTGACATTTTCCGAATGAATATTATCACTGAGAATCTCCTCTTTAATGTTTGGTGAAATGTCAGTTATTGAACTTCCTTCTGGGGAACTGTCTGGAGTTATGCTGGATTGGGTGACAGGACTGTTCATGTTCATTAGAGAAATACTCTCTCCAATTACTTCCTCCTCTTCACCTTTCTTAATTAAATATTCACTTCCATTTTCTTCTCCTTCATTTCCATTCCCTTCATCTTCATTGTCCATTTCTTCATCATCATCAGTGTCATTTCTTCTTCATCTTTATTAACTCGAGATGCCTGAAGAGGAAGGATACTGGATGCGCGCGCATTAAAAGCAGGAAGCTGGATCTCTGAATCATCCATGTAAACTGTTGTTCCATCAACCACTTCGTAGTTCTTGGAAGGTGTTGGTTGGGGTATGTCCTCAGCTGAGCTCGAAGGCGGTTTTGTGGGAAGACCCGGAGTGACATTTTCCGAATGAATATTATCACTGAGAATCTCCTCTTTAATGTTTGGTGAAATGTCAGTTATTGAACTTCCTTCTGGGGAACTGTCTGGAGTTATGCTGGATTGGGTGACAGGACTGTTCATGTTCATTAGAGAAATACTCTCTCCAATTACTTCCTCCTCTTCACCTTTCTTAATTAAATATTCACTTCCATTTTCTTCTCCTTCATTTCCATTCCCTTCATCTTCATTGTCCATTTCTTCATCATCATCAGTGTCTATTTCTTCTTCATCTTTATTAACTCGAGATGCCTGAAGAGGAAGGATACTGGATGCGCGCGCATTAAAAGCAGGAAGCTGGATCTCTGAATCATCCATGTAAACTGTTGTTCCATCAACCACTTCGTAGTTCTTGGAAGGTGTTGGTTGGGGTATGTCCTCAGCTGAGCTCGAAGGCGGTTTTGTGGGAAGACCCGGAGTGACATTTTCCGAATGAATATTATCACTGAGAATCTCCTCTTTAATGTTTGGTGAAATGTCAGTTATTGAACTTCCTTCTGGGGAACTGTCTGGAGTTATGCTGGATTGGGTGACAGGACTGTTCATGTTCATTAGAGAAATACTCTCTCCAATTACTTCCTCCTCTTCACCTTTCTTAATTAAATATTCACTTCCATTTTCTTCTCCTTCATTTCCATTCCCTTCATCTTCATTGTCCATTTCTTCATCATCATCTTGGTGGTGTGGTGAAGTGGTGAGAGTGGCTCCAGGTGTAGACTGGACAGAAACATCACTACTTATACCAGATTTAACTCTGCCCGCTCCAAACGTACTGGGAAACTCAGTAACCATGATAGGTTTACGGAAAAGGACTCATGAAGGTTTTCCAGAGCCGGCCTTTTCGCCGCAACATATAGATTCTTACTATATTAATGGAGTAATAGGATTTAGGGCAGTGTGTATTGCCATAGGCATGTTCTACAATACCTTTAACTTAGATGGACACAATTTGGGACAAGCTTTAATTAATGCAAATCTTAATTCAGCATTGATAACAGCTCTAAATGCAATGGTGTCGCGCAATAATGGGGAAAATTCCGGACTGACTGATTGGGTGGTTGGCTTGTTGAAATACTGCACAGAACCAAACCCAATGATGCTCGCCCAAACGCAAGGCAAAGTGACTAGTTTAATCAACGGACTTCAAAGACCAAGATCCTTTGAATCACCTTTCAAAGCCTTGCCCTATAATAATCCGGCGACGCGGACAATATTTCAACTTTACCCTGACGCATACATATATACTCTATTTTCAAACACTTATTTGAGAATGTCTAATCCCGTCCCACCAGCAACGGGACCTGCCTCAAGGGGAATTAACCCCAATAATAACTTTAAAGAGTGGAGTGCCGCCCAAAGATCAGGGCCACTCGCTCCCCAAGGACATCCTTCCTCTCAAACCGTAAATAATGATTGGTTGTTACACCCAGATGCAACAGTGTGGAACGGTAGGATAATCTACGCACTCGGACAGTGGGAGATTGTGTATATACAAACGGGAGCACCTCCCATTGGGGTAATTCCAGCCAATCACCTAGCCACAATCAGAGGATGGAACCATATTCCAGCAACTTCTATTCCTGAGCATCAGAATTGGATTTATTCATGGCTTATTAATACCTTCACCATTCCAGCTATGGATGGCGAGACGAACCAGGTAATAGCGATAAATTAACATATGGGTAATGCCGTAGCGGGAAAATTATTAATGAATGGAACTGCTCCTGCAGCAATAACAACCTGGCTTGGATCAGACGACCCAAGTGCGCGGCAAGTTAGTGCAACTCTGCTACGTGAAACGCCTCCTAACATTCAAAAGATGCAGACGTTAATGGCAGGCAAACGCGGGTCAGGAAAAAGGAATAATAAGGAGAAAGAATTTTACTTTGGATAGTTTTTGAATTTTATATACTTGCGTTTAAATTTACATTGTTATAGTTAAGTAATTGAATATTAGTGGTTTTTAGCGATTTAGAAGTTTTCATAGCGTGCCGGCTTAATTTAACTTATACCTGTGACGGTTTACATTTTTAACTCCGCGATGCCGTCGCAGAAAGCGTCGTGTGTTAGGTGTAGGGTTAACCGGTGGTATTCGGAATTTAAGGATTATAACGGCGGTCCAATGGCGATTACCGATAGATCAGTTTGTTTCTTTTGCGAGTTCATGGTGGAATTAGTTGACATAAAACGCAGTGTACGTGAGGTAGCCGATAGACTTGCAACGCTTGATGAGGGCAGGGTTAGGGCTACGGTTGACGGAAGCCGAACCAATACTAACGTTGAAGACGTTAGTAATTTGAAGGGTGAGGTGCGTAACTTAGTTTCTAGTTTAGGTAGCTTGTCGGGAAGGTTAGATAGAGTCGAGGAAGAGGTTAAGGTTAGTCCGAGAGTAGTAGATAGCGAGGGATTTAGTGAGGTTAAGGGTGGAGCTAGGCCGCGTACATTAGGTGATAGGAATCCCCCCCTATCGAGGTTTCGAACCCTTTCGCCCATTTGGAAAGGGATGTGAATGAGGGGGAAACTATTTTAATTGGGGACTCTTTAGTGCGCCACATGGACAAAGAGTTCGTTAAACGGAATCCAACCAATAGGAGGAGGGTCTGTCTCCCGGGGGCCAGGGTTGACAGAGTTAGAGACGAAGTGGATAGGGTTGACGTTGCTTCCCGTCACTCAATGTTGGTGACGATGGTAGGAGGCAACGACTCGTATAGGCCAGATACGAGAGTGCCTGACCTTTTGGAGAGATATAGGGGGTTAATTAGGTCCCTGAAGGCGAGGTCAGATAGGTCTTTAGTTCTAGGTATTACCCCTAGGCACGGGTTGGGTCTTAGAATTACGCCAAAAACAATATTTTTGAATAACAAATTAGAAGAGATTTGTGCTGAGGAAAGTGTACCCTTCGTAAAGCTGTGGTCCAAATTCAATGATCCTAGCCTTTTTATAAAAGATGGGGGTGCATTTTAATGAAATAGGTAATGCTAGGCTGGGTAGGTTAATAGACGAAAACGTGCGAAAGCTATATAGGTCGAAGCCTTCTTTAAACGTTGTGGGTCCGCGAATGAATATTATCACTGAGAATCTCCTCTTTAATGTTTGGTGAAATGTCAGTTATTGAACTTCCTTCTGGGGAACTGTCTGGAGTTATGCTGGATTGGGTGACAGGACTGTTCATGTTCATTAGAGAAATACTCTCTCCAATTACTTCCTCCTCTTCACCTTTCTTAATTAAATATTCACTTCCATTTTCTTCTCCTTCATTTCCATTCCCTTCATCGTCCATTTCTTCATCATCATGGTTTGTAAGCGTTCTTATTTTACTTCTTTTCATTTTTCACCCCTCTCCTATTTTCTCCGACTATTTTTCTGACTTGTCGGCAGTGGCCGGCGGATGATGATGGTGAGACTTTTTCCCTCTTTTTCTGAATGAATGTTAACCCACGAATGATAGGTGTTGCTCCTTACTCAACCCCTTATTCTCTTCTCTTAACCCCCTACTCTTTCCTTTCTCTCGGGCTAGCCTTAGAGTGGATCTTAGGGTCTTTGTTGTTAAATGAGGAAAACCATGAGAACCCCGTCTTTACTGCTCAGTTCGTGCGTGTTGTAGGAGGAGCACCAGCAGTTCATCCTTATCGGCAGGGAATGTACGCTCACGAAACGCCATTAAGACAACCGTGCCCCGTTGTACATATTGGAGTGAGGTATGATACTCAACGTGGATTACCAACAGAAGAAACTGAAATGATGAGACAGGCAAAAGAGTGGTCGGCAGAGGGAACAGTGGTGTCACATCGTATAGATGTTGTATATAACTCCGGCTATAGAAAACAAGATATAGCACATTTAGCACGGGTAGGACATGCAGAACACCTGTCAAATGATGCTATGGTTGTAAAATTAGGAATGTGGGCAGGAGTGGCCTTGCTTCGTGAGGGAGTGGGAGAAACCAGACGATCCCCACTTGAATTACAGTTGGAACCACTTACCCCGTGGGCGCATTTAGAACCAGATGGGCCAGGACAAATGAGGATGGTAACGGTTAACAATTCTCCTCTGGGTGTGGAAAACTGTGGGGGAGACGACCCTGCATTCCCGTGGTGTGGGTCAGTGGGCCATAGGAATAAGGGTTTACTACGATTCCACACAAGCACAAACTCCCTCCGTGGTGCCCATAACGTGGTAGCCCTTCCTGGGGGATGGGGAGAGGATCAGAATGGGCAAGTAATGATGGCACTCTATATAGCGTTGCATTGTCCGTGGCCCTTGTTTAACATCGGATTGTTAATGAATACCATGGACATCTCTAGTGGGAATAATCCCATGGCTGCCAGGTATACATGGAATGGTACTTTAGTGCATGTGGCTGGAGAGCTAGTCATAGATGTGTTGCTACCTCGGTCTAGATCTGAAAGAATTAGAGACCAAGCAGATGTGCGAAGTAACTGCAAACTACTTCCAATTACAGGGCCCCATGCAACCCAGCAATATCCTCCAGACCAATGGTTGGATGCGGGAACAGACGAAACAGTGGCAGGAGAAGTTATTATTCACCACCTTGCAGACTACCTGTACTCATACCTGTTAGACTTGGAGCTGGTTATTGTGTCCCAATTATTTCGGGAGTTAATACGGCTTCATGTTCTGGGAGAAGATAGTCTCCTTATAGAAGACGTGGCTGCCTTATTGTGGTACAGGACAGGCACTAGATTAGTAACACCGGACGGAGCATTTCAAGATCCGGATGCGAATGTCAGGAATGCAGGCCTCACGAATCGAGAAGAAGCATTGCGTGTATGGTCATGGTGGTGCGGAGAAGTGGTAAGAGTGGCAGGTGGAGTGGATTGGACCGAAACCACCCTACGACAGCCTGACATGACACTGCCGGCACCAAACGTGTTGGGCAATACCGTAACTATGGTTGGACTTAGAAAGCGGGTACAGGAAGGGTTTAGTGAACCAGCCTTTCGCCCCAGCATGTAGACTCATACTATGTAAATGGTATCATTGGCTTTAGGGCTGTATGCATAGCAGTTGGGATGTTCTACAACACATTCAACCTGGACGGATTGAACTTAGGACAGGTGTTGATTAACGCTAATTTGAATTCAGCACTCGTAACTGCTCTTAATGCTATGGTGTCTGAAGCTAATGGTGAGAACTCCGGCCTGATGGATTGGATAGCCGGTTTTTTGCGTCACTGTACGGAGGGTGACCCAATGATGTTGGCTCAGACGCAGGGGAAGGTAACAAGCTTAGTGAATGACCTACAAAGACCTAGGTCGTTTGAGACGCCTTTTAAGAGGTTATTATATAATAACCCTACGGCCCGTACCGTACTGCAGTTGTATCCGGACGCTTACATATATACCCTCCTTTCTAACACCTACCAACGGATGGCAAATCCAATTCCACCTGCAACCGGACCGGATTCAAAAGGGATTAACCCAAATAACAACTATAAGGAATGGAATGCCAATCAAAGGTCCGGGCCACTTGTTCCTCAAAGCCATCCGACGACTCAAACAGCTAATAACGACTGGCTTTTACATCCTGATGCCACAGTATGGAATAGCCGGCTATTTTATGCCCTGGGACAATGGGAAATAGTATACGTCCAAACGGGAGCGCCGCCTATCGGAGTTATCCCGGCAAATGAGTTCCCAACTATTCGCGGATGGACTCATATCCCCGGGACTAATATCCCACAACATCAAAATTGGACATACTCATGGATGCTTAACTCGTTGACTATCCCTGCAGTAGACGGGTTAACGAACCAGGCAATAGCTATGAATACACTAGTAGGAAATGTAGTTGCAGGGAAGCTTTTAATGAATGGCACAGCGCCTGTAGCTATGACCGTATGGATGGGATCAGACGACCCAAGTGCCAGACAGGTGTCCGCAACATTGCAGAGGGTAACGCCACCAAACATCTTGAAGATGCAGGCGCTTATAGCCAACAAGCGGAAAGCAAAGAGGGGAAAAGAAGAGGGAGGTGAGGATAAGGGGGAAAAGGGGGAGAAAAAAGAAGAAAAGAAGGTAGTGGAAGCTGAAAAGAAAGTTGCTACCCCAAAGGCGCCAGTTGAAAAACCGGCTGAAGCAGCTGCAAAAGTGCCTGCTAAAATACCACCTCAAGCTGTGGCCCCCAAGAAAGAGGCAGAAAATCCGGCTGTTTCTGCTATGCCTGTGGAGGGAGGGCAGGGAAACTGAAGTTTCGGCCTCCGGCGGTACGGCATATGCAAAGATTAGGTGGGACCACCGTCTTTTATGCGCCGCCCGGGTCGGGAAAATCAACAGCTATTAAACTAATGACTAGTTTACTAATGCACATGGAAGACCCTAAAATTAAGTACTGTGTGTATGATACTGATTATGAAATAGGCATAATCTATCCTCTAATTTGGGAAAATATTGTGACTAATAGCAAGCGTTTGCCAAAGCCACGCTCCGCTAATTTACTTATATTCACAAATTTAATTGGGGAATTAAAATATATGGCAGATGACGTTGATCGTATTGCCCAGTTCATTCCTGATGAGTGGACTTTTTTTTAGACAGAATTCATCTCGAGTTAAAACTGGGGAGGCTAGAATAACAGCCACCAGGGATGAAATTATTAACCAGATGAAGGAAAATGAGAAAATGAAGAAGATACCTGTTTTAACATTTTATAAACCCGGCTTTCTTGGGGAGTGGATTGATGAGATTTTTGGCAGCTTTGAAAAGTATGTCTAGTCACCACTCGGAAAGCGGGGAAATTTAATTCTAATAGTGAATTATTACTTGTGTGTCAGTATATTAGCTATACGCCCAATAACATCAGGCGCCGGGTACTGAGGTTTTAAATAAAACTGTGTACTTACGGCTGGCACTAACCACCGAGGAAGTCATCTTATAGCCGTCGCAAAAGATGGAGGGGGGGTCCGAAAGTCATTCGTCAGCCAGACTCTGTACTGAGCGGACGCATTTCCTGAGCTCTCTGATTTTGCATCTACTTTTGTATATTGCTGAGAATTTTACTTTGGATAGTTTTTGAATTTTATATACTTGCGTTTAAATTTACATTGTTATAGTTAAGTAATTGAATATTAGTGGTTTTTAGCGATTTAGAAGTTTTCATAGCGTGCCGGCTTAATTTAACTTATACCTGTGACGGTTTAAATTTTTAACTCCGCGATGCCGTCGCAGAAAGCGTCGTGTGTTAGGTGTAGGGTTAACCGGTGGTATTCGGAATTTAAGGATTATAACGGCGGTCCAGTGGCGATTACCGATAGATCAGTTTGTTTCTTTTGCGAGTTCATGGAGGAATTAGTTGGTATAAAACGCAGTGTACGTGAGGTAGCGGATAGACTTGCAACGCTTGATGAGGGCAGGGTTAGGGCTACGGTTGACGTAGGCCGAACCAATACTAACGTTGAAGACGTTAGTAATTTGCAGGGTGAGGTGCGTAACTTAGTTTCTAGTTTAGGTAGCTTGTCGGGAAGGTTAGATAGAGTTGAGGAAGGGGTTAAGGTTAGTCCGAGAGTAGTAGATAGCGAGGGATTTAGAGAGGTTAAGGGTGGAGCTAGGCCGCGTACGTTAGGTGATAGGAATCCCCCCCCTATCGAGGTTTCGAACCCTTTCGCCCATTTGGAAAGGGACGTGAATGAGGGGAAACTATTTTAATTGGGACTCTTTAGTGCGCCACATGGACAAAGAGTTCGTTAAACGGAATCCAACCAAGAGGAGGAGGGTCTGTCTCCCAGGGGCCAGGGTTGACAGAGTTAGAGACGAAGTGGATAGGGTTGACGTTGCTTCCCGTCACTCAATGTTGGTGACGATGGTAGGAGGCAACGACTCGTATAGGCCCGATACGAGAGTGCCTGACCTTTTGGAGAGATATAGGGGGTTAATTAGGTCCCTGAAGGCGAGGTCAGATAGGTCTTTAGTTCTAGGTATTACCCCTAGGCACGGGTTGGGTCTTAGAATTACGCCAAAAACAATATTTTTGAATAACAAATTAGAAGAGATTTGTGCTGAGGAAAGTGTACCCTTCGTAAAGCTGTGGTCCAAATTCAATGATCCTAGCCTTTTTATAAAAGATGGGGGTGCATTTTAATGAAATAGGTAATGCTAGGCTGGGTAGGTTAATAGACGAAAACGTGCGAAAGCTATATAGGTCGAAGCCTTCTTTAAACGTTGTGGGTCCGCGAATGAATATTATCACTGAGAATCTCCTCTTTAATGTTTGGTGAAATGTCAGTTATTGAACTTCCTTCTGGGGAACTGTCTGGAGTTATGCTGGATTGGGTGACAGGACTGTTCATGTTCATTAGAGAAATACTCTCTCCAATTACTTCCTCCTCTTCACCTTTCTTAATTAAATATTCACTTCCATTTTCTTCTTCATTTCCATTCCCTTCATTCATTGTCCATTTTCATCATCATCTTCATTGTCCATTCTTCATCATCATCAACTCGAGATGCCTGAAGAGGAAGGATACTGGATGCGCGCGCATTAAAAGCAGGAAGCTGGATCTCTGAATCATCCATGTAAACTGTTGTTCCATCAACCACTTCGTAGTTCTTGGAAGGTGTTGGTTGGGGTATGTCCTCAGCTGAGCTCGAAGGCGGTTTTGTGGGAAGACCCGGAGTGACATTTTCCGAATGAATATTATCACTGAGAATCTCCTCTTTAATGTTTGGTGAAATGTCAGTTATTGAACTTCCTTCTGGGGAACTGTCTGGAGTTATGCTGGATTGGGTGACAGGACTGTTCATGTTCATTAGAGAAATACTCTCTCCAATTACTTCCTCCTCTTCACCTTTCTTAATTAAATATTCACTTCCATTTTCTTCTCCTTCATTTCCATTCCCTTCATCTTCATTGTCCATTTCTTCATCATCATCATCAGTGTCTATTTCTTCTTCATCTTTATTAACTCGAGATGCCTGAAGAGGAAGGATACTGGATGCGCGCGCATTAAAAGCAGGAAGCTGGATCTCTGAATCATCCATGTAAACTGTTGTTCCATCAACCACTTCGTAGTTCTTGGAAGGTGTTGGTTGGGGTATGTCCTCAGCTGAGCTCGAAGGCGGTTTTGTGGGAAGACCCGGAGTGACATTTTCCGAATGAATATTATCACTGAGAATCTCCTCTTTAATGTTTGGTGAAATGTCAGTTATTGAACTTCCTTCTGGGGAACTGTCTGGAGTTATGCTGGATTGGGTGACAGGACTGTTCATGTTCATTAGAGAAATACTCTCTCCAATTACTTCCTCCTCTTCACCTTTCTTAATTAAATATTCACTTCCATTTTCTTCTCCTTCATTTCCATTCCCTTCATCGTCCATTTCTTCATCATCATCATCAGTGTCTATTTCTTCTTCATCTTTATTAACTCGAGATGCCTGAAGAGGAAGGATACTGGATGCGCGCATTAAAAGCAGGAAGCTGGATCTCTGAATCATCCATGTAAACTGTTGTTCCATCAACCACTTCGTAGTTCTTGGAAGGTGTTGGTTGGGGTATGTCCTCAGCTGAGCTCGAAGCGGTTTTGTGGGAAGACCCGGAGTGACATTTTCCGAATGAATATTATCACTGAGAATCTCCTCTTTAATGTTTGGTGAAATGTCAGTTATTGAACTTCCTTCTGGGGAACTGTCTGGAGTTATGCTGGATTGGGTGACAGGACTGTTCATGTTCATTAGAGAAATACTCTCTCCAATTACTTCCTCCTCTTCACCTTTCTTAATTAAATATTCACTTCCATTTTCTTCTCCTTCATTTCCATTCCCTTCATCTTCATTGTCCATTTCTTCATCATCAGTGTCCATTTCTTCTTCATCTTTATTAACTCGAGATGCCTGAAGAGGAAGGATACTGGATGCGCGCCATTAAAAGCAGGAAGCTGGATCTCTGAATCATCCATGTAAACTGTTGTTCCATCAACCACTTCGTAGTTCTTGGAAGGTGTTGGTTGGGGTATGTCCTCAGCTGAGCTCGAAGGCGGTTTTGTGGGAAGACCCGGAGTGACATTTTCCGAATGAATATTATCACTGAGAATCTCCTCTTTAATGTTTGGTGAAATGTCAGTTATTGAACTTCCTTCTGGGGAACTGTCTGGAGTTATGCTGGATTGGGTGACAGGACTGTTCATGTTCATTAGAGAAATACTCTCTCCAATTACTTCCTCCTCTTCACCTTTCTTAATTAAATATTCACTTCCATTTTCTTCTCCTTCATTTCCATTCCCTTCATCTTCATTGTCCATTTCTTCATCATCATCATCAGTGTCCATTTCTTCTTCATCTTTATTAACTCGAGATGCCTGAAGAGGAAGGATACTGGATGCGCGCGCATTAAAAGCAGGAAGCTGGATCTCTGAATCATCCATGTAAACTGTTGTTCCATCAACCACTTCGTAGTTCTTGGAAGGTGTTGGTTGGGGTATGTCCTCAGCTGAGCTCGAAGGCAGTTTTGTGGGAAGACCCGGAGTGACATTTTCCGAATGAATATTATCACTGAGAATCTCCTCTTTAATGTTTGGTGAAATGTCAGTTATTGAACTTCCTTCTGGGGAACTGTCTGGAGTTATGCTGGATTGGGTGACAGGACTGTTCATGTTCATTAGAGAAATACTCTCTCCAATTACTTCCTCCTCTTCACCTTTCTTAATTAAATATTCACTTCCATTTTTTCTCCTTCATTTCCATTCCCTTCATCTTCAATCTCTGAGCATTGAAAAGCGAATAGACAATTACATGTCGAGTCGCCAACGTATTGCGACAAAAATTCGTACAATGAAGGAATCTGAATTAATTGAGATGATTTGTACTAAGCGTTTGCTTAAGTTTACCATGGATAAGATTAGACAACTCAGGCCAGAAATAATAGATTATGAAACCGCTGCAGCTTCTGGAGAGCCTGGGAAGGTATTGACAGCGGCCGTTATGAACAAGTTCTCTAGGTGTGAGACATTATATTATTTTATAACATCATGGCATGTAACCAAGGGTATGACGCGGAAGATACCCCAGTCCACGGAAAGGGACTGGGTGCGCCAATTGACTGGCGATGGGGATGTGGAGGCTAATCCTGGACCACTTCACTCTACTATGGGTGAGGTGAGTTCCGCTCCAGCACTTTCAGAACAAGCATTCGACGAAGCGACGTCTACTGGAATGCAACACGGTCTGACTTATTGGTCAGACCGTTACCTTGGATGGGCACTTGGCAACACATTACGCACCGGAGTACAGTATGTCTCCAGTATACTACGCTCTTTTACAGTGGAAACAGGAGTGGGATTAAGCGTGGCTAACCAATCTTTACCAATCCAAGAAAGTTCTATCCATCCCCGGTCAACAATCGGACCCGCAAACTGGGGCATTAACGGCAATCAGGCACCCATTATTCCTGGCGGACCGATACCTGCAGTGGGTAGAATGTACAGAGTGAAAATATCCCTGACTCAACAGGCTCGCAACCAACTAAATTTGGTATCAAATGGCATTGCTCAGGCAGCTTTAGGAGCAGGGACGAGACTTGGTAGAATAATAATATCTACTGGGACAGACAGGTGGGCTGAGGTAATAAATGCACCAGCTGGTGGATGGGGCGCTATAATGGTGGGAGGTTGGGTAGCCAACAACCAAAATTTTCCCATCGGCATTAATCAAGCCGGAATAAATCCGGTAAACTGGTTTTGGAATGGGGATCCAGTACTGGCTGCATGGGTCGGAGTCGCTTATCACATAATGTTAAACGATGAAAATAGCGAAAATCCCAGTTTTACAGCTCAATTTGTGCGTATTTTAAGGGGAGTACCAATAGCCAATCCTTATCGTCGGGGTATGTATGCGCACGAAACTCCTGTCAGACAACCGTGCCCGGTTATACATATCGGAGTCAGACATGACGTACAGCGTGGCCAGATTACGGAAGAGACGGAGATGATGCGGCAAGCTAAGGAGTGGTCGGCTGAAGGTGCCATAGTGTCTCATCGTATTGATGTCGTGAGCAGCTCTGGATATAGAAAACAAGACATTGCACACTTGGCACGGGTGGGGCATGCTGAGCATCTTTCTAACGATGCAATGGTGGTAAAGTTGGGCATGTGGGCGGGAGTCGCTTTGTTACGTGAGGGGGTAGAAGAAACACGGCGCTCGCCCCTTGAACTACAGCTCGAGCCACTCACCCCTTGGGCCCACTTGGAGCCGGATGGGCCAGGACAGATGAGGGCCATTACATCAATAATTCACTCTCGGTGTAGAGAATTGTGGAGTAGATAATCCTGCCTTTCCATGGTGTGGATCAGTGGGACACAGGAACAAGGGACTAATACGTTTTCACACGAGCACGAACTCACTTCGTGGTGGACATAATGTGATAACGTTACCCGCAGCTTGGGGAGAAGATCAAAATGGGCAAATAATGGCAGCACTTTACATCGCATTACATTGCCCATGGCCATTATTTAACATAGGATTAATTTTGAACACTATGGACATCTCTGGTGGAAATAATCCTATGGCCGCAAGATACACCTGGAATGGCACTCTCGTTCATGTGGCCGGTGAACTCGTTATTGATGTAATCTTGCCCCGATCGAGGTCAGAAAGAATAAGAAATCAAGCTGACGTGCGTAGCAACTGTAAGTTGCTCCCAGTGACTGGACCACACGCGACTCAACAATATCCTCCAGAACATTGGCTAGACACAGGAACGGATGAAACGGTGGCTGGAGACATCGTAAATCATCACTTATCAGACTATCTATATTCATATCTTTTAGACTTGAATCTTGTTATAATATCTCAGTTGTTTCGAGAACTAACGAGATTTCACATCCTTGGGGAAGATAGTCTCCTTATCGAAGACGTATCATCACTATTGTGGTATAGAACAGGCACAAGACTTATCACACCAGAAGGACCATTTCAGGACCCGGACGCAAACATCAGACATGCGGGTCTCACAAATCGTGAAGAGGCGCTACGCGTGTGGTCATGGTGGTGTGGGGAAGTGGTAAGGGTAATGGGAGGAATTGATTGGACTGAAACCACATTGCGATTGCCTGATATGACGTTACCAGCTCCGAACGTATTGGGCAACTCCGTGACAATGATAGGACTAAGAAAACGAGTGCAGGAGGGTTTTTCTGAACCTGCATTCTCACCACAGCATATCGATTCATATTATATCAACGGAATCGTTGGCTTCAGAGCCATATGTATAGCGGTAGGTATGTTTTACCATACCTTCAACCTCGATGGATATAACCTTGGGCAAGTACTTATGAATGCGAATCTAAACTCAGCATTAGTCACTGCACTTAGTGCAATGGTATCCGGAACCAATGGAGAAAATTCCGGTTTAACTGACTGGGTAGTTGGGCTACTACGACACTGCACAGAACCAGATCCCATGATGTTAGCTCAAACTCAGGGGAAAGTGACAAGTCTAATAAATGCATTGCAGATACCTAGATCCTTTGAGACACCCTTTAAAGGTCCATTATATAACAATCCAGCAACTCGTACCATACCACAATTATATCCTGATCCTTACATATACACTTTGTTCTCAAACACCTATCAGCGGATGGCGAATCCGATCCCGCCTGCAACGGGACCAGCATCTAGAGGAATTAATCCTAATAATAATTATAAAGAATGGAGTGCAGATCAGAGATCAGGACCTCTCGTCCCTCAGGGACATCCAACAACACAGACGGCCAATAATGATTGGCTATTGCATCCCGACGCGGCAGCGTGGAATAGTAAAATCTTCTACTCCTTGGGACAATGGGAAATTGTATACAGTATATTCAAACAGGAGCGCCGCCCGTTGGCGTAGTTCCAGCAAATCAATTCCCGACCATCCGAGGATGGAATCATGTTCCTGGAACAAACATTCCCGAACATCAAAATTGGCATATTCTTGGATGATCAACACATCAACTATCCCCGCAATAGACGGAATGACCAACCAAGTAATCGCAATCAATTCGTTGGTGGGAAATGCTGTTGCAGGCAAGTTGTTAATGAACGGTACGGCACCTGCAGCAATGACGGTATGGCTCGGTTCTGACGATCCGAGTGCTAGACAAGTATGCGCAACACTACTCAGGGAAACACCTCCAAACATCCTCAAAAT
The DNA here is from genome assembly GCA_023014485.1 of Bathynomus jamesi. Lineage (NCBI taxonomy): Eukaryota > Metazoa > Arthropoda > Malacostraca > Isopoda > Cirolanidae > Bathynomus > Bathynomus jamesi. The sequence goes on from JAJOZX010013836.1 coordinate 48,630, forward strand.
GCAAACATTAATTGCAGGCAATAGGAGAGCTAAGAGGGGAAAGGAGGGGAGGGAAGAAGACAGCGAGGAGAAAAAAGAACCTACTCCAAAGCAACCAGCAGTTAAGCCGGTTGAGGTGCCACAGGTAAAGGCACCACCTAAAGAAGCAGCACCAGCTAAGGAAGCTGAAAATCCACCAGTTGCTCCTATGCCGGTAGAAGGAGGTCAGGGAAACTAAGGTTTCGACCCCCGGCGGCGCAACATATACGAGGACTAGGTGGGACTACAGTCTTTTACGCGCCGCCCGGGTCGGGGAAAACTACAGCCATCCAATTACTTAGAGAGTTTTCATTGAACACCAAAGATACTACAATTAATTACCAGATTTATGACACTGATTATGAGATAGGGATAATTTATCCCCTAACTTGGAACAATATCTTAAGTAGTAGTAAACGGTTACCTAAACTAGGATCCGTACACTATATATATTTACAAATCTCATAGGAGAATTAAAATTTATGAAAAATAGTGTTGACCGAATTATTCAGTTCATTCCAAGTGAATGGATTTCTTTTAGGCAAAACACATCCCAAATCAAGACAAACAAGAGCAGAATAACGGCCACCAGAGAAGAAATAATCAAACAAATGGCATTCGTCAGCCAGACTCTGTATTCATTCGTCAGCCAGACTCTGTACTGAGCGGACGCATTTCCTGAGCTCTCTGATTTTGCATCTACTTTTGTATATTGCTGAGAATTTTACTTTGGATAGTTTTTGAATTTTATATACTTGCGTTTAAATTTACATTGTTATAGTTAAGTAATTGAATATTAGTGGTTTTTAGCGATTTAGAAGTTTTCATAGCGTGCCGGCTTAATTTAACTTATACCTGTGACGGTTTAAATTTTTAACTCCGCGATGCCGTCGCAGAAAGCGTCGTGTGTTAGGTGTAGGGTTAACCGGTGGTATTCGGAATTTAAGGATTATAACGGCGGTCCAGTGGCGATTACCGATAGATCAGTTTGTTTCTTTTGCGAGTTCATGGAGGAATTAGTTGGTATAAAACGCAGTGTACGTGAGGTAGCGGATAGACTTGCAACGCTTGATGAGGGCAGGGTTAGGGCTACGGTTGACGTAGGCCGAACCAATACTAACGTTGAAGACGTTAGTAATTTGCAGGGTGAGGTGCGTAACTTAGTTTCTAGTTTAGGTAGCTTGTCGGAAGGTTAGATAGAGTTGAGGAAGGGGTTAAGGTTAGTCCGAGAGTAGTAGATAGCGAGGGATTTAGAGAGGTTAAGGGTGGAGCTAGGCCGCGTACGTTAGTGATAGGAATCCCCCCCCTATCGAGGTTTCGAACCCTTTCGCCCATTTGGAAAGGGACGTGAATGAGGGGGAAACTATTTTAATTGGGGACTCTTTAGTGCGCCACATGGACAAAGAGTTCGTTAAACGGAATCCAACCAAGAGGAGGAGGTCTGTCTCCCAGGGGCCAGGGTTGACAGAGTTAGAGACGAAGTGGATAGGGTTGACGTTGCTTCCCGTCACTCAATGTTGGTGATGATGGTAGGAGGCAACGACTCGTATAGGCCCGATACGAGAGTGCCTGACCTTTTGGAGAGATATAGGGGGTTAATTAGGTCCCTGAAGGCGAGGTCAGATAGGTCTTTTGTTCTAGGTATTACCCCTAGGCACGGGTTGGGTCTTAGAATTACGTCAAAAAATATTTTTGAATAACAAATTAGAAGAGATTTGTGCTGAGGAAAGTGTACCCTTCGTAAAGCTGTGGTCCAAATTCAATGATCCTAGCCTTTTTATAAAAGATGGGGTGCATTTTAATGAAATAGGTAATGCTAGGCTAGGTAGGTTATAGACGAAAACGTGCGAAAGCTGTATAGGTCGAAGCCTTCTTTAAACGTTGTGGGTCCGGGAAACGCGGGCCCGACGTGATAAATAGTTTAAAACGCGGGCCCGTGGTAAAAAATAACTTAAACGTCTTTTATTGCAACGCGTAGTATTAGAAATAAATTAAATGAATTTAAGGCGGTAATATTATTCCGGCAACTATGATATAGTTGCTATCACTGAAACTTGGTTAAATACCGTGACTCGGGACTTGTTGGGGGAACTTGATATACCGGGTTTTAAACTCTTTACTAATGATAGGTTACATAGATTTGGAGGCGGCGTTTTGCTGTACATTCGTAATTCCCTTAGGGCTATCGAGGTTAAGTTAGATTTTCCGGCAGCAATTAATGCGATCTGTGTTGAAGTTAGGGCGCGTAGTATTAGTTTTAATTTTGTTGTTGTTTATAGACCTCCCGTTCAACCCCTCGATATAGATACTAGATTTTACTCACTTCTTGGTAATTTTATTGACAATCGGAATAGTATAATTGTCGGAGACTTTAACTGCCCTAATGTTAATTACGAGAATTTTACGGGTAATGAAGAGGGTTTGAGATGGTTGAGTTTATGGACGATAACTTTTTACGACAGATAGTTACCGAACCAACGCGCGGTGATAATATTTTAGATTTGGTGATGACGAACGGCGAGAATATAGTCGAAGGTTTAGAAGTAGGCGAGAGTTTAGGATGTAGCGATCATCAAATTCTTAGGTTTAAGTTATTGATAGAAAACACCAGGATAGTAACGTAATAGAAGTCCCTGATTTTCGTAGGGCTAATTTTGATAGTTTTGCGGATAGGATGAGAGTAGTGGACTGGGATAACTTATTTATGGGTAATGACACAAATTTGCGTTGGGTGGCGTTTAAAGAAAGTTTTAGGAATATTGAAAGGGAGTTTATTCCTCGTAGGCCCAAGCGCGCTAGAAATCGTGGTAGGCCGAAGTGGTGGAGTAGGGAAATAGGAGTTTATAAACGAGCGTAATAGAGCGTATAGACTTAGTAAGCGCAATGGCCAGGTAGCTAACTTTAATAGATATATCGAGCTTAGACGTCAGGTTAAAAGATCAGTTAGGAATGCCAAGCGTAATTTAGAGATACTTATAGCTGCGGATAGTAAACATAATCCAAAAAAGTTTTTTGAATACGTAATAATCGTAAGCCGGTAAAAATAACATAGGCCCTCTAGTGGATGTTAATGGCGCTTTGGCTTCTGACGCTCAGGCGATGGCGGGTATTTTCAATAACTTTTTTGCGACAGTTTTTACCGTAGAAGACGTAAATAATGTCCCCGACGTGGACGATATCGTTCCATTTAGTAGCGAGACTATTTTAGATGAAATAACTGTTTACGAGGCTGAGATTGCGCATTATATCGATAGGCTAAAAGTTAGCAAGGCTCCAGGCCCTGACGCTTTTTATCCCAGACATTTTTGAAAGAAGTTATCGTAGGCCCCTTAACGAAGATTTAATCAGTCACTCGAAACGGGGATTATTCCTGAAGACTTTAAATTAGCTAACGTCACGCCTATTTTTAAAAAAGGCGACCGCGCGGTAGCTAGCAATTATAGGCCCATTAGCTTAACGTCAATTGTCGGTAAACTTTTGGAATCCGTAGTTAGGGATCGTATTATCGATCACTTAGAAAGTAGAGATTTGATTAATAGTAGTCAGCATGGGTTTCGACGCCATAGGTCTTGTTTAACTAATTTGTTAGAATTTTATAACGAAATAGTGCGCGAATACGATAGGCATAGGCAGCTGACGTTATTTATTTAGATTTTAAAAAGGCGTTCGATACAGTTCCGCATAGGAGACTAATTGCGAAGGTTAAAGCGCACGGTATACGCGGTCAGGTAGCTAACTGGTTAGAAGAATGGCTTCGTGCTAGGAGACAGAGGGTCGTAGTTAATGGTAGTGAATCGGGGTGGTTAGATGTAGGTAGCGGTGTCCCACAGGGTTCAGTGTTAGGCCCATTGTATTCGTAATTTACATTAACGACATAGATGTAGGATTGACTAGTAACGTGTCAAAATTCGCGGACGATACTAAAATAGGCGGTAAGGTTGTTAACGAGGACGATAGAAATAGGATCCAAGACGATGTAAATAGGATTATGGAGTGGACGGATAAGTGGCAGATGCAATTTAACGTAGATAAATGTAAAGTTTTGCATATAGGTTCTCGCAACAATAATTACGCGTACACGATGGATGATAGGGAGTTAGCGAGCGTTGACGAGGAAGTAGATTTAGGCGTACGCGTAACTAAGATTTAAAGGTTAGGAACCAGTGCCTGGAGTCTTGCGCAAAAGCTAATAGGATGTTAGGCTTCATAGCGCGTAATTTCGAATTTAAATCGAAGGATATTATATTGCCCCTTTACAAGTCCCTAGTCAGGCCTCATTTAGAATATGCCGTTCAGTTTTGGTGCCCGTACTTGCGTGAGGATATTGATAGGTTAGAAAGGGTTCAGCGTCGTGCCACGAAACTTATTCCGTCATTGCGCAATAAGCCTTATGAAGATAGGATTAAAGTGTTAGACTGTATTCACTCGAAACTAGGAGATTAAGGGGGGAGCTTATTGAAGTTTTCAAAATCGTTAATAACATCGATAACGTAAATTTTGACAAATTGTTCACTTTCGATAATAGTAATACTCGCAATAACGGATTTAAGTTGCGTGGCAGACGTTTCATTACTAATATCGCTAAAAACTTCTTTACGTTTAAAGTAATTGATAAATGGAATAATCTTCCCGCGTCAGTCGTTCATTCTACCAGCGTTAATATGTTTAAGAACCGTCTTGACAGACATTTTAAAGTATTAACGTTGTTTAATTTAAAAAAACAAAGTTAAACAGAAGGCTCTGGTGGTGGTGCTCGAGGATGAGTCTGTTGACGATGAATGCCAGCTTGTGACATGCCAGCGTGTGATGCCAGCAATAAAATTATTAAAAAAAAAAAAAAAAAATTAGACTAACACGAATGTAGATGTAGCTCATAGCGTAAACTAACCCACTTTTTGTTTAACTTTACCTACTTTTTTTTTTTTTTCTTATCCTCCTTACTTTGCATGTCTCTAACTCTTTTCTTGCATGTTTGTAGTTTGCATGGTATGACAGTGAGTTAAGACTGTGTTTGCATGGTTTGTAAGCGTTCTTATTTTACTTCTTTTCATCTTTCACCCCTCTCCTATTCTCTCCGACTATTTTTCTGACTTGTCGGCAGTGGCCGGCGGATGATGATGGTGAGACACTTTTCCTCTTTTTCTGAATGAATGTTAACCCACGAGTGATAGGTGTTGCTCCTTACTTAACCCCTTATTCTCTTCTCTTCTCTTAACCCCTACTCTTTCCTTTCTCTCGGGCTAGCCTTAGAGTGGATCTTAGGGTCTTTGTTAGCCTTAGCTTCTGTAGATCTGTAGATCATCATCAGTGTCCATTTCTTCTTCATCTTTATTAACTCGAGATGCCTGAAGAGGAAGGATACTGGATACGCGCGCATTAAAAGCAGGAAGCTGGATCTCTGAATCATCCATGTAAACTGTTGTTCCATCAACCACTTCGTAGTTCTTGGAAGGTGTTGGTTGGGGTATGTCCTCAGCTGAGCTCGAAGGCGGTTTTGTGGGAAGACCGGAGTGACATTTTCCGAATGAATATTATCACTGAGAATCTCCTCTTTAATGTTTGGTTTCTGAAATGTCAGTTATTGAACTTCCTTCTGGGGAACTGTCTGGAGTTATGCTGGATTAGGTGACAGGACTGTTCATGTTCATTAGAGAAATACTCTGTCCAATTACTTCCTCCTCTTCACCTTTCTTAATTAAATATTCACTTCCATTTTCTTCTCCTTCATTTCCATTCCCTTCATCTTCATTGTCCATTTCTTCATCATCATCAGTGTCCATTTCTTCTTCATCTTTATTAACTCGAGATGCCTGAAGAGGAAGGATACTGGATGCGCGCCCATTAAAAGCAGGAAGCTGGATCTCTGAATCATCCATGTAAACTGTTGTTCCATCAACCACTTCGTAGTTCTTGGAAGGTGTTGGTTGGGGTATGTCCTCAGCTGAGCTCGAAGGCAGTTTTGTGGGAAGACGCGGTGACATTTTACGAATGAATATTATCACTGAGAATCTCCTCTTTAATGTTTGGTGAAATGTCAGTTATTGAACTTCCTTCTGGGGAACTGTCTGGAGTTATGCTGGATTGGGTGACAGGACTGTTCATGTTCATTAGAGAAATACTCTCTCCAATTACTTCCTCCTCTTCACCTTTCTTAATTAAATATTCACTTCCATTTTCTTCTCCTTCATTTCCATTCCCTTCATCTTCATTGTCCATTTCTTCTTCATCATCATCAGTGTCTATTTCTTCTTCATCTTTATTAACTCGAGATGCCTGAAGAGGAAGGATACTGGATGCACGCGCATTAAAAGTAGGAATCTGGATCTCTGAATCATCCATGTAAACTGTTGTTCCATCAACCACTTCGTAGTTCTTGGAAGGTGTTGGTTGGGGTATGTCCTCAGCTGAGCTCGAAGGCAGTTTTGTGGGAAGACCCGGAGTGACACTTTCCGAATGAATATTATCACTGAGAATCTCCTCTTTAATGTATGGTGAAATGTCAGTTATTGAACTTCATTCTGGGGAACTGTCTGGAGTTATGCTGGATTGGGTGACAGGACTGTTCATGTTCATTAGAGAAATACTCTCTCCAATTACTTCCTCCTCTTCACCTTTCTTAATTAAATATTCACTTCCATTTTCTTCTCCTTCATTTCTATTCCCTTCATCTTCATTGTCCATTTCTTCATCATCAGTGTCCATTTCTTCTTCATCTTTATTAACTCGAGATGCCTGAAGAGGAAGGATACTGGATGCGCGCGCATTAAAAGCAGGAAGCTGGATCTCTGAATCATCCATGTAAACTGTTGTTCCATCAACCACTTCGTAGTTCTTGGAAGGTGTTGGTTGGGGTATGTCCTCAGCTGAGCTCGAAGGCGGTTTTGTGGGAAGACCCAGAGTAACATTTTCCGAATGAATATTATCACTGAGAATCTCCTCTTTAATGTTTGGTGAAATGTCAGTTATTGAACTTCCTTCTGGGGAACTGTCTGGAGTTATGCTGGATTGGGTGACAGGACTGTTCATGTGAGAAATACTCTCTCCAATTACTTCCTCCTCTTCACCTTTCTTAATTAAATATTCACTTCCATTTTCTTCTCCTTCATTTCCATTCCCTTCATCGTCCATTTCTTCATCATCATCATCAGTGTCCATTTCTTCTTCATCTTTATTAACTCGAGATGCCTGAAGAGGGAGGATACTGGATGCGCGCGCATTAAAAGCAGGAAGCTGGATCTCTGAATCATCCATGTAAACTGTTGTTCCATCAACCACTTCGTAGTTCTTGGAAGGTGTTGGTTGGGGTATGTCCTCAGCTGAGCTCGAAAGCGGTTTTGTGGGAAGACCCGGAGTGACATTTTCCGAATGAATATTATCACTGAGAATCTCCTCTTTAATGTTTGGTGAAATGTCAGTTATTGAACTTCCTTCTGGGGAACTGTCTGGAGTTATGCTGGATTGGGTGACAGGACTGTTCATGTTCATTAGAGAAATACTCTCTCCAATTACTTCCTCCTCTTCACCTTTCTTAATTAAATATTCACTTCCATTTTCTTCTCCTTCATTTCCATTCCCTTCTTCATTGTCCATTTCTTCATCATCATCATCAGTGTCCATTTCTTCTTCATCTTTATTAACTCGAGATGCCTGAAGAGGAAGGATACTGGATGCGCGCGCATTAAAAGCAGGAAGCTGGATCTCTGAATCATCCATGTAAACTGTTGTTCCATCAACCACTTCGTAGTTTGGAAGGTGTTGGTTGGGGTATGTCCTCAGCTGAGCTCGAAGGCGGTTTTGTGGGAAGACCCGGAGTGACATTTTCCGAATGAATATTATCACTGAGAATCTCCTCTTTAATGTTTGGTGAAATGTCAGTTATTGAACTTCCTTCTGGGGAACTGTCTGGAGTTATGCTGGATTGGGTGACAGGACTGTTCATGTTCATTAGAGAAATACTCTCTCCAATTACTTCCTCCTCTTCACCTTTCTTAATTAAATATTCACTTCCATTTTCTTCTCCTTCATTTCCATTCCCTTCATCTTCATTGTCCATTTCTTCATCATCAGTGTCCATTTCTTCTTCATCTTTATTAACTCGAGATGCCTGAAGAGGAAGGATACTGGATGCGCGCGCATTAAAAGCAGGAAGCTGGATCTCTGAATCATCCATGTAAACTGTTGTTCCATCAACCACTTCGTAGTTCTTGGAAGGTGTTGGTTGGGGTATGTCCTCAGCTGAGCTCGAAGGCGGTTTTGTGGGAAGACCCGGAGTGACATTTTCCGAATGAATATTATCACTGAGAATCTCCTCTTTAATGTTTGGTGAAATGTCAGTTATTGAACTTCCTTCTGGGGAACTGTCTGGAGTTATGCTGGATTGGGTGACAGGACTGTTCATGTTCATTAGAGAAATACTCTCTCCAATTACTTCCTCCTCTTCACCTTTCTTAATTAAATATTCACTTCCATTTTCTTCTCCTTCATTTCCATTCCCTTCATCTTCATTGTCCATTTCTTCATCATCATCATCAGTGTCCATTTCTTCTCATCTTTATTAACTCGAGATGCCTGAAGAGGAAGGATACTGGATGCGCGCGCATTAAAAGCAGGAAGCTGGATCTCTGAATCATCCATGTAAACTGTTGTTCCATCAACCACTTCGTAGTTCTTGGAAGGTGTTGGTTGGGGTATGTCCTCAGCTGAGCTCGAAGGCGGTTTTGTGGGAAGACCCGGAGTGACATTTTCCGAATGAATATTATCACTGAGAATCTCCTCTTTAATGTTTGGTGAAATGTCAGTTATTGAACTTCCTTCTGGGGAACTGTCTGGAGTTATGCTGGATTGGGTGACAGGACTGTTCATGTTCATTAGAGAAATACTCTCTCCAATTACTTCCTCCTCTTCACCTTTCTTAATTAAATATTCACTTCCATTTTCTTCTCCTTCATTTCCATTCCCTTCATCTTCATTGTCCATTTCTTCATCATCAGTGTCCATTTCTTCTTCATCTTTATTAACTCGAGATGCCTGAAGAGGAAGGATACTGGATGCGCGCGCATTAAAAGCAGGAAGCTGGATCTCTGAATCATCCATGTAAACTGTTGTTCCATCAACCACTTCGTAGTTCTTGGAAGGTGTTGGTTGGGGTATGTCCTCAGCTGAGCTCGAAGGCGGTTTTGTGGGAAGACCCGGAGTGACATTTTCCGAATGATTTATCACTGAGAATCTCCTCTTTAATGTTTGGTGAAATGTCAGTTATTGAACTTCCTTCTGGGGAACTGTCTGGAGTTATGCTGGATTGGGTGACAGGACTGTTCATGTTCATTAGAGAAATACTCTCTCCAATTACTTCCTCCTCTTCACCTTTCTTAATTAAATATTCACTTCCATTTTCTTCTCCTTCATTTCCATTCCCTTCATCTTCATTGTCCATTTCTTCATCATCAGTGTCCATTTCTTCTTCATCTTTATTAACTCGAGATGCCTGAAGAGGAAGGATACTGGATGCGCGCGCATTAAAAGCAGGAAGCTGGATCTCTGAATCATCCATGTAAACTGTTGTTCCATCAACCACTTCGTAGTTCTTGGAAGGTGTTGGTTGGGGTATGTCCTCAGCTGAGCTCGAAGGCGGTTTTGTGGGAAGACCCGGAGTGACATTTTCCGAATGAATATTATCACTGAGAATCTCCTCTTTAATGTTTGGTGAAATGTCAGTTATTGAACTTCCTTCTGGGGAACTGTCTGGAGTTATGCTGGATTGGGTGACAGGACTGTTCATGTTCATTAGAGAAATACTCTCTCCAATTACTTCCTCCTCTTCACCTTTCTTAATTAAATATTCACTTCCATTTTCTTCTCCTTCATTTCCATTCCCTTCATCTTCATTGTCCATTTCTTCATCATCATCATCAGTGTCCATTTCTTCTTCATCTTTATTAACTCGAGATGCCTGAAGAGGAAGGATACTGGATGCGCGCGCATTAAAAGCAGGAAGCTGGATCTCTGAATCATCCATGTAAACTGTTGTTCCATCAACCACTTCGTAGTTCTTGGAAGGTGTTGGTTGGGGTATGTCCTCAGCTGAGCTCGAAGGCGGTTTTGTGGGAAGACCCGGAGTGACATTTTCCGAATGAATATTATCACTGAGAATCTCCTCTTTAATGTTTGGTGAAATGTCAGTTATTGAACTTCCTTCTGGGGAACTGTCTGGAGTTATGCTGGATTGGGTGACAGGACTGTTCATGTTCATTAGAGAAATACTCTCTCCAATTACTTCCTCCTCTTCACCTTTCTTAATTAAATATTCACTTCCATTTTCTTCTCCTTCATTTCCATTCCCTTCATCTTCATTGTCCATTTCTCATCATCATCATCAGTGTCTTTCTTCTTCATCTTTATTAACTCGAGATGCCTGAAGAGGAAGGATACTGGATGCGCGCGCATTAAAAGCAGGAAGCTGGATCTCTGAATCATCCATGTAAACTGTTGTTCCATCAACCACTTCGTAGTTCTTGGAAGGTGTTGGTTGGGGTATGTCCTCAGCTGAGCTCGAAGGCGGTTTTGTGGGAAGACCCGGAGTGACATTTTCCGAATGAATATTATCACTGAGAATCTCCTCTTTAATGTTTGGTGAAATGTCAGTTATTGAACTTCCTTCTGGGGAACTGTCTGGAGTTATGCTGGATTGGGTGACAGGACTGTTCATGTTCATTAGAGAAATACTCTCTCCAATTACTTCCTCCTCTTCACCTTTCTTAATTAAATATTCACTTCCATTTTCTTCTCCTTCATTTCCATTCCCTTCATCTTCATTGTCCATTTCTCATCATCATCATCAGTGTCCATTTCTTCTTCATCTTTATTAACTCGAGATGCCTGAAGAGGAAGGATACTGGATGCGTGCGCATTAAAAGCAGGAAGCTGGATCTCTGAATCATCCATGTAAACTGTTGTTCCATCAACCACTTCGTAGTTCTTGGAAGGTGTTGGTTGGGGTATGTCCTCAGCTGAGCTCGAAGGCAGTTTTGTGGGAAGACCCGGAGTGACATTTTCCGAATGAATATTATCACTGAGAATCTCCTCTTTAATGTTTGGTGAAATGTCAGTTATTGAACTTCCTTCTGGGGAACTGTCTGGAGTTATGCTGGATTGGGTGACAGGACTGTTCATGTTCATTAGAGAAATACTCTCTCCAATTACTTCCTCCTCTTCACCTTTCTTAATTAAATATTCACTTCCATTTTTTCTCCTTCATTTCCATTCCCTTCATCTTCAATCTCTGAGCATTGAAAAGCGAATAGACAATTACATGTCGAGTCGCCAACGTATTGCGACAAAAATTCGTACAATGAAGGAATCTGAATTAATTGAGATGATTTGTACTAAGCGTTTGCTTAAGTTTACCATGGATAAGATTAGACAACTCAGGCCAGAAATAATAGATTATGAAACCGCTGCAGCTTCTGGAGAGCCTGGGAAGGTATTGACAGCGGCCGTTATGAACAAGTTCTCTAGGTGTGAGACATTATATTATTTTATAACATCATGGCATGTAACCAAGGGTATGACGCGGAAGATACCCCAGTCCACGGAAAGGGACTGGGTGCGCCAATTGACTGGCGATGGGGATGTGGAGGCTAATCCTGGACCATTTCACTCTACTATGGGTGAGGTGAGTTCCGCTCCAGCACTTTCAGAACAAGCATTCGACGAAGCGACGTCTACTGGAATGCAACACGGCTGACTTATTGGTCAGACCGTTACCTTGGATGGGCACTTGGCAACACATTACGCACCGGAGTACAGTATGTCTCCAGTATACTACGCTCTTTTACAGTGGAAACAGGAGTGGGATTAAGCGTGGCTAACCAATCTTTACCAATCCAAGAAAGTTCTATCCATCCCCGGTCAACAATCGGACCCGCAAACTGGGGCATTAACGGCAATCAGGCACCCATTATTCCTGGCGGACCGATACCTGCAGTGGGTAGAATGTACAGTGAAAATATCCCTGACTCAACAGGCTCGCAACCAACTAAATTTGGTATCAAATGGCATTGCTCAGGCAGCTTTAGGAGCAGGGACGAGACTTGGTAGAATAATAATATCTACTGGGACAGACAGGTGGGCTGAGGTAATAAATGCACCAGCTGGTGGATGGGGCGCTATAATGGTGGGAGGTTGGGTAGCCAACAACCAAAATTTTCCCATCGGCATTAATCAAGCCGGAATAAATCCGGTAAACTGGTTTTGGAATGGGGATCCAGTCCCGGCTGCATGGGTCGGAGTCGCTTATCACATAATGTTAAACGATGAAAATAGCGAAAATCCCAGTTTTACAGCTCAATTTGTGCGTATTTTAAGGGGAGTACCAATAGCCAATCCTTATCGTCGGGGTATGTATGCGCACGAAACTCCTGTCAGACAACAGTGCCCGGTTATACATATCGGAGTCAGACATGACGTACAGCGTGGCCAGATTACGGAAGAGACGGAGATGATGCGGCAAGCTAAGGAGTGGTCGGCTGAAGGTGCCATAGTGTCTCATCGTATTGATGTCGTGAGCAGCTCTGGATATAGAAAACAAGACATTGCACACTTGGCACGGGTGGGGCATGCTGAGCATCTTTCTAACGACGCAATGGTGGTAAAGTTGGGCATGTGGGCGGGAGTCGCTTTGTTACGTGAGGGGGTAGAAGAAACACGGCGCTCGCCCCTTGAACTACAGCTCGAGCCACTCACCCCTTGGGCCCACTTGGAGCCGGATGGGCCAGGACAGATGAGGGCCATTACATCAATAATTCACTCTCGGTGTAGAGAATTGTGGAGTAGATAATCCTGCCTTTCCATGGTGTGGATCAGTGGGACACAGGAACAAGGGACTAATACGTTTTCACACGAGCACGAACTCACTTCGTGGTGGACATAATGTGATAACGTTACCCGCAGCTTGGGGAGAAGATCAAAATGGGCAAATAATGGCAGCACTTTACATCGCATTACATTGCCCATGGCCATTATTTAACATAGGATTAATTTTGAACACTATGGACATCTCTGGTGGAAATAATCCTATGGCCGCAAGATACACCTGGAATGGCACTCTCGTTCATGTGGCCGGTGAACTCGTTATTGATGTAATCTTGCCCCGATCGAGGTCAGAAAGAATAAGAAATCAAGCTGACGTGCGTAGCAACTGTAAGTTGCTCCCAGTGACTGGACCACACGCGACTCAACAATATCCTCCAGAACATTGGCTAGACACAGGAACGGATGAAACGGTGGCTGGAGACATCGTAAATCATCACTTATCAGACTATCTATATTCATATCTTTTAGACTTGAATCTTGTTATAATATCTCAGTTGTTTCGAGAACTAACGAGATTTCACATCCTTGGGGAAGATAGTCTCCTTATCGAAGATGTATCATCACTATTGTGGTATAGAACAGGCACAAGACTTATCACACCAGAAGGACCATTTCAGGACCCGGACGCAAATCAGACATGCGGGTCTCACAAATCGTGAAGAGGCGCTACGCGTGTGGTCATGGTGTGGGGAAGTGGTAAGGGTAATGGGAGGAATTGATTGGACTGAAACCACATTGCGATTGCCTGATATGACGTTACCAGCTCCGAACGTATTGGGCAACTCCGTGACAATGATAGGACTAAGAAAACGAGTGCAGGAGGGTTTTTCTGAACCTGCATTCTCACCACAGCATATCGATTCATATTATATCAACGGAATCGTTGGCTTCAGAGCCATATGTATAGCGGTAGGTATGTTTTACCATACCTTCAACCTCGATGGATATAACCTTGGGCAAGTACTTATGAATGCGAATCTAAACTCAGCATTAGTCACTGCACTTAGTGCAATGGTATCCGGAACCAATGGAGAAAATTCCGGTTTAACTGACTGGGTAGTTGGGCTACTACGACACTGCACAGAACCAGATCCCATGATGTTAGCTCAAACTCAGGGGAAAGTGACAAGTCTAATAAATGCATTGCAGATACCTAGATCCTTTGAGACACCCTTTAAAGGTCCATTATATAACAATCCAGCAACTCGTACCATACCACAATTATATCCTGATCCTTACATATACACTTTGTTCTCAAACACCTATCAGCGGATGGCGAATCCGATCCCGCCTGCAACGGGACCAGCATCTAGAGGAATTAATCCTAATAATAATTATAAAGAATGGAGTGCAGATCAGAGATCAGGACCTCTCGTCCCTCAGGGACATCCAACAACACAGACGGCCAATAATGATTGGCTATTGCATCCCGACGCGGCAGCGTGGAATAGTAAAATCTTCTACTCCTTGGGACAATGGGAAATTGTATACAGTATTCAAACAGGAGCGCCGCCCGTTGGCGTAGTTCCAGCAAATCAATTCCCGACCATCCGAGGATGGAATCATGTTCCTGGAACAAACATTCCCGAACATCAAAATTGGCATATTCTTGGATGATCAACACATCAACTATCCCCGCAATAGACGGAATGACCAACCAAGTAATCGCAATCAATTCGTTGGTGGGAAATGCTGTTGCAGGCAAGTTGTTAATGAACGGTACGGCACCTGCAGCAATGACGGTATGGCTCGGTTCTGACGATCCGAGTGCTAGACAAGTATGCGCAACACTACTCAGGGAAACACCTCCAAACATCCTCAAAATGCAAACATTAATTGCAGGCAATAGGAGAGCTAAGAGGGGAAAGGAGGGGAGGGAAGAAGACAGCGAGGAGAAAAAAGAACCTACTCCAAAGCAACCAGCAGTTAAGCCGGTTGAGGTGCCACAGGTAAAGGCACCACCTAAAGAAGCAGCACCAGCTAAGGAAGCTGAAAATCCACCAGTTGCTCCTATGCCGGTAGAAGGAGGTCAGGGAAACTAAGGTTTCGACCCCCGGCGGCGCAACATATACGAGGACTAGGTGGGACTACAGTCTTTTACGCGCCGCCCGGGTCGGGGAAAACTACAGCCATCCAATTACTTAGAGAGTTTTTTGAACACCAAAGATACTACAATTAATTACCAGATTTATGACACTGATTATGAGATAGGGATAATTTATCCCCTAACTTGGAACAATATCTTAAGTAGTAGTAAACGGTTACCTAAACTAGGATCCGGTACACTATATATATTTACAAATCTCATAGGAGAATTAAAATTTATGAAAAATAGTGTTGACCGAATTATTCAGTTCATTCCAAGTGAATGGATTTCTTTTAGGCAAAACACATCCCAAATCAAGACAAACAAGAGCAGAATAACGGCCACCAGAGAAGAAATAATCAAACAAATGGCATTCGTCAGCCAGACTCTGTATCATTCGTCAGCCAGACTCTGTACTGAGCGGACGCATTTCCTGAGCTCTCTGATTTTGCATCTACTTTTGTATATTGCTGAGAATTTTACTTTGGATAGTTTTTGAATTTTATATACTTGCGTTTAAATTTACATTGTTATAGTTAAGTAATTGAATATTAGTGGTTTTTAGCGATTTAGAAGTTTTCATAGCGTGCCGGCTTAATTTAACTTATACCTGTGACGGTTTAAATTTTTAACTCCGCGATGCCGTCGCAGAAAGCGTCGTGTGTTAGGTGTAGGGTTAACCGGTGGTATTCGGAATTTAAGGATTATAACGGCGGTCCAGTGGCGATTACCGATAGATCAGTTTGTTTCTTTTGCGAGTTCATGGAGGAATTAGTTGGTATAAAACGCAGTGTACGTGAGGTAGCGGATAGACTTGCAACGCTTGATGAGGGCAGGGTTAGGGCTACGGTTGACGTAGGCCGAACCAATACTAACGTTGAAGACGTTAGTAATTTGCAGGGTGAGGTGCGTAACTTAGTTTCTAGTTTAGGTAGCTTGTCAGGAAGGTTAGATAGAGTTGAGGAAGGGGTTAAGGTTAGTCCGAGAGTAGTAGATAGCGAGGGATTTAGAGAGGTTAAGGGTGGAGCTAGGCCGCGTACGTTAGTGATAGGAATCCCCCCCCTATCGAGGTTTCGAACCCTTTCGCCCATTTGGAAAGGGACGTGAATGAGGGGGAAACTATTTTAATTGGGGACTCTTTAGTGCGCCACATGGACAAAGAGTTCGTTAAACGGAATCCAACCAAGAGGAGGAGGTCTGTCTCCCAGGGGCCAGGGTTGACAGAGTTAGAGACGAAGTGGATAGGGTTGACGTTGCTTCCCGTCACTCAATGTTGGTGATGATGGTAGGAGGCAACGACTCGTATAGGCCCGATACGAGAGTGCCTGACCTTTTGGAGAGATATAGGGGGGTTAATTAGGTCCCTGAAGGCGAGGTCAGATAGGTCTTTTGTTCTAGGTATTACCCCTACGCACGGGTTGGGTCTTAGAATTACGTCAAAAACAATATTTTTGAATAACAAATTAGAAGAGATTTGTGCTGAGGAAAGTGTACCCTTCGTAAAGCTGTGGTCCAAATTCAATGATCCTAGCCTTTTTATAAAAGATGGGGTGCATTTTAATGAAATAGGTAATGCTAGGCTAGGTAGGTTTATAGACGAAAACGTGCGAAAGCTGTATAGGTCGAAGCCTTCTTTAAACGTTGTGGGTCCGGGAAACGCGGGCCCGACGTGATAAATAGTTTAAAACGCGGGCCCGTGGTAAAAAATAACTTAAACGTCTTTTATTGCAACGCGTAGTATTAGAAATAAATTAAATGAATTTAAGGCGGTAATTTATTCCGGCAACTATGATATAGTTGCTATCACTGAAACTTGGTTAAATACCGTGACTCGGGACTTGTTGGGGGAACTTGATATACCGGGTTTTAAACTTTATTAATGATAGGTTACATAGATTTGGAGGCGGCGTTTTGCTGTACATTCGTAATTCCCTTAGGGCTATCGAGGTTAAGTTAGATTTTCCGGCAGCAATTAATGCTATCTGTGTTGAAGTTAGGGCGCGTAGTATTAGTTTTAATTTTGTCGTTGTTTATAGACCTCCCGTTCAAACCCTCGATATAGATACTAAATTTTACTCACTTCTTGGTAATTTTATTGACAATCGGAATAGTATAATTGTCGGAGACTTTAACTGCCCTAATGTTAATTACGAGAATTTTACGGGTAATGAAGAGGGTTTGAGATTGGTTGAGTTTATGTTCGATAACTTTTTACGACAGATAGTTACCGAACCTACGCGTGGTGACAATATTTTAGATTTGGTGATGACGAACGGCGAGAATATAGTCGAAGGTTTAGAAGTAGGCGAGAGTTTAGGATGTAGCGATCATCAAATTCTTAGGTTTAAGTTATTGATAGAAAACACTCAGGATAGTAACGTAATAGAAGTCCCTGATTTTCGTATGGCTAATTTTGAGTTTCGCGGATAGGATGAGAGTAGTGGACTGGGATAACTTATTTATGGGTAATGACACAAATCTGCGTTGGGTGGCGTTTAAAGAAAGTTTTAGGAATATTGAAAGGGAGTTTATTCCTTGTAGGCTCAAGCGCGCTAGAAATCGCGGTAGGCCGAAGTGGAGTAGGGAAATAGGAGAGTTTATAAACGAGCGTAATAGAGCGTATAGACTTAGTAAGCGCAATGGAGAGGTAGCTAACTTTAATAGATATATCGAGCTTAGACGTCAGGTTAAAAGATCAGTTAGGAATGCCAAGCGTAATTTAGAGATACTTATAGCTGCGGATAGTAAACATAATCCAAAAAAGTTTTTTGAATACGTTAATAATCGTAAGCCGGTAAAAAATAACATAGGCCCTCTAGTGGATGTTAATGGCGCTTTGGCTTCTGACACTCAGGCGATGGCGGGTATTTTCAATAACTTTTTTGCGACAGTTTTTACCGTAGAAGACGTAAATAATGTCTCCGACGTGGATGATATCGTTCCATTTAGTTGCGAGACTATTTTAGATGAAATAACTGTTTACGAGGCTGAGATTGCGCATTATATCGATAGGCTAAAAGTTAGCAAGGCTCCAGGCCCTGACGCTTTTTATCCCAGACATTTGAAAGAAGTTATCGTAGGCCCCTTAACGAAGATCTTTAATCAGTCACTCGAAACGGGGATTATTCCTGAAGACTTTAAATTAGCTAACGTCACGCCTATTTTTAAAAAAGGCGACCGCGCGGTAGCTAGCAATTATAGGCCCATTAGCTTAACGTCAATTGTCGGTAAACTTTTGGAATCCGTAGTTAGGGATCGTATTATCGATCACTTAGAAAGTAGAGATTTGATTAATAGTAGTCAGCACGGGTTTCGACGCCATAGGTCTTGTTTAACTAATTTGTTAGAATTTTATAACGAAGTAGTGCGCGAATACGATAGGCATAGGGCAGCTGACGTTATTTATTTAGATTTTAAAAAGGCGTTCGATACAGTTCCGCATAGGAGACTAATTGCGAAGGTTAAAGCGCACGGTATACGCGGTCAGGTAGCTAACTGGTTAGAAGAATGGCTTCGTGCTAGGAGACAGAGGGTCGTAGTTAATGGTAGTGAATCGGGGTGGTTAGATGTAGGTAGCGGTGTCCCACAGGGTTCAGTGTTAGGCCCATTGTTATTCGTAATTTACACTAACGACATAGATGTAGGATTGACTAGTAACGTTTCAAAATTCGCGGACGATACTAAAATAGGCGGTAAGGTTGTTAACGAGGACGATAGAAATAGGATCCAAGACGATGTAAATAGGATTATGGAGTGGACGGATAAGTGGCAGATGCAATTTAACGTAGATAAATGTAAAGTTTTGCATATAGGTTCTCGCAACAATAATTACGCGTACACGATGGATGATAGGGAGTTAGCGAGCGTTGACGAGGAAGTAGATTTAGGCGTACGCGTAACTAAAGATTTAAAGGTTAGGAACCAGTGCCTGGAGTCTTGCGCAAAAGCGAATAGGATGTTAGGCTTCATAGCGCGTAATTTCGAATTTAAGTCGAAGGATATCATATTGCCCCTTTACAAGTCCCTAGTCAGGCCTCATTTAGAATATGCAGTTCAGTTTTGGTGCCCGTACTTGCGTGAGGATATTGATAGGTTATAAAGGGTTCAGCGTCGTGCCACGAAACTTATTCCGTCATTGCGCAACAAGCCTTATGAAGATAGGATTAAAGTGTTAGACTTGTATTCACTCGAAACTAGGAGATTAAGGGGGGAGCTTATTGAAGTTTTTAAATCGTTAATAACATCGATAACGTGAATTTTGACAAATTGTTCACTTTCGATAAAAGTAATACTCGCAATAACGGATTCAAGTTGCGTGGCAGACGTTTCATTACTAATATCGCTAAAAACTTCTTTACGTTTAAAGTAATTGATAAATGGAATAATCTTCCCGCGTCAGTCGTTCATTCTACCAGCGTTAATATGTTAAAGAACCGTCTTGACAGACATTTTAAAGGTATTAACGTTGTTTAATTTAAATAACAACAAAGTTAGTAACAGAAGCTCTGGTGGTGGTGCTCGGGGATGAGTCTGTTGACGATGAATGCCAGCTTGTGACATGCCAGCGTGTGATGCCAGCAATAAAATTATTAAAAAAAAAAAAAAAAATTAGACTAACACGAATGTAGATGAAGCTCATAGCGTAAACTAATCCACTTTTTGTTTAACTTTACCTACTTTTTTTTTTTTCCTTATCCTCCTTACTTTGCATGTCTCTAACTCTTTTCTTGCATGTTTGTAGTTTGCATGGTATGACAGTGAGTTAAGACTGTGTTTGCATGGTTTGCAAGCGTTCTTATTTTACTTCTTTTCATCTTTCACCCCTCTCCTATTCTCTCCGACTATTTTTCTGACTTGTCGGCAGTGGCCGGCGGATGATGATGGTGAGACACTTTTCCTCTTTTTCTGAATGAATGTTAACCCACGAGTGATAGGTGTTGCTCCTTACTTAACCCCTTATTCTCTTCTCTTCTCTTAACCCCCTACTCTTTCCTTTCTCTCGGGCTAGCCTTAGAGTGGATCTTAGGGTCTTTGTTAGCCTTAGCTTCTGTAGATCTGTAGATCATCATCAGTGTCCATTTCTTCTTCATCTTTATTAACTCGAGATGCCTGAAGAGGAAGGATACTGGATACGCGCGCATTAAAAGCAGGAAGCTGGATCTCTGAATCATCCATGTAAACTGTTGTTCCATCAACCACTTCGTAGTTCTTGGAAGGTGTTGGTTGGGGTATGTCCTCAGCTGAGCTCGAAGGCGGTTTTGTGGGAAGATCCGGAGTGACATTTTCCGAATGAATATTATCACTGAGAATCTCCTCTTTAATGTTTGGTTTCTGAAATGTCAGTTATTGAACTTCCTTCTGGGGAACTGTCTGGAGTTATGCTGGATTAGGTGACAGGACTGTTCATGTTCATTAGAGAAATACTCTGTCCAATTACTTCCTCCTCTTCACCTTTCTTAATTAAATATTCACTTCCATTTTCTTCTCCTTCATTTCCATTCCCTTCATCTTCATTGTCCATTTCTTCATCATCATCAGTGTCCATTTCTTCTTCATCTTTATTAACTCGAGATGCCTGAAGAGGAAGGATACTGGATGCGCGCCCATTAAAAGCAGGAAGCTGGATCTCTGAATCATCCATGTAAACTGTTGTTCCATCAACCACTTCGTAGTTCTTGGAAGGTGTTGGTTGGGGTATGTCCTCAGCTGAGCTCGAAGGCGGTTTTGTGGGAAGACCGGAGTGACATTTTCGAATGAATATTATCACTGAGAATCTCCTCTTTAATGTTTGGTGAAATGTCAGTTATTGAACTTCCTTCTGGGGAACTGTCTGGAGTTATGCTGGATTGGGTGACAGGACTGTTCATGTTCATTAGAGAAATACTCTCTCCAATTACTTCCTCCTCTTCACCTTTCTTAATTAAATATTCACTTCCATTTTCTTCTCCTTCATTTCCATTCCCTTCATCTTCATTGTCCATTTCTTCGCCAGCTGAGACCAGAAGAAATTGACTATGAAACTGCAGCAGCATCGGGTGAACCCGGAAAAGTATTAGCTGCTGCAGTCCTGAATAGGTTTTCCAAATGTGAAACCCTATATTATTTTATGAACGCCTGGTATACAACAAAGGGCATGACTCAAAAAATACCCCAATCTACTGACAGAGACTGGGTGCGCCAGTTGACTGGCGATGGAGACGTTGAAGCCAATCGGGGCCAGTTTACACTAGCATGAGTGAGGTAGATTCCGCACCTGCACTTTCAGAGCAGGAGTTTGATGAAGCACCCTCTACTGGTATGGAACAGGGACTAACTTACTGGGCAGACCGTTACCTAGGGTGGGCACTGAGTACTAACCAACGGACAGGGGTAGAGTATATTTCCAGCACACTACGTTCCTTCACGGTTGAAACAGGAGTAGGGCTTAGTATTGCTAACAAGTCACTGCCCATTCAAGAGTTCAATCCACCCACGCTCAACAATTGGACCAGCCAATTGGGGTACCAATGGTAATCAGGCACCAATAGTTGCAGGTGGGCCAGTATTGCCCATGAGCAGGATGTATGGAGTCAAGATATCTTTGACACAACAAGTGCGTAACCAGCTAATTCGGTGAACGATGGTCTGGTCCATGCAGCAATAGGAGCAGGAACACGGCTTGGAAGGATTGTGATGTCAAGTGGAACGACAAGATGGGCTGAAATAGTAAATGCTCCAGCAGGAGGATGGGGTGCAGTGGTGGTTGGAGGTTGGGCTGCCAACAACCTCAGTTTTCCACTTGGTATAGGTCAAGCTGGGGCAAACCCGATAGATTGTTTTTGGCATGGAGGGGAGTTCCGGCTGCATGGTTTGGAGCTGCATACCAAATTATGATGAACGAAGAGAACCATGAAAACCCGGTATTTACTGCCCAATTTATACGTGTCATTGGGGGTATACCGGTAGCTCACCCTTTTAGACAAGTGATGTATGCTCATGAGACGCCTTTGAGACAACCATGTCCTGTCATACACACAGGTGTACGATATGATACACAGCATGGACTGCCGACTGAGGAGACGGAGATGATGAGCAGGCGAAGAATGGTCCGCGGAAGGGACGGTGGTATCCCACCAAATAGATGTGGTGTACAATTCTGGTTACAGGAAACAGGACATAGCTCATCTGGCAAGGGTGGGCCACGCGGAACATCTGTCGAATGATGCGATGGTGGTGAAGCTGGGGATGTGGGCAGGAATAGCTCTATTACGCGAAGGAATAGAGGAAACTAGGCGGTCACCGCTGGAACTACAACTGGAGCCACTCACCCCATGGGCACACCTGCAACCCGATGGGCCGGGACAAATGAGAACAGTGACAATAAATAACTCTCCACTTGGCGTGGAAATTGTGGAGGCGACAATCCATCTTTCCATGGTGTGGTTCGTGGGACATAGGAGTAAGGGCCTGTTACGTTTTCATTCGAGTACAAATTCACTACGTGGAGCCCACAATGTAATAGCTTTACCTGGAGGTTGGGGAGAAGACCAAAATGGACAGATAATGATGGCCCTATACATAGCATTACACTGCCCATGGCCTTTGTTCAACGTAGGCCTAATTATGAACACAATGGACATTTCGAGCGGAAACAACCCAATGGCTGCAAGATACATGTGGAACGGCACTCTGGTATATGTTGCTGGGGAGTTGGTTGTAGATATACTGTTGCCCCGATCAAGGTCGGAGAGGATAAGAGATCAGGCGGATGTACGAAGCAATTGTAGGTTGCTCCCAGTTACGGGACCACACGCAACCCAGCAATACCCACCAGACTATTGGCTGGATGCTGGGACGGATGAGACTGTGTCGGGAGATGTCATTGCCCATCATCTTGCTGACTACTTACTGAATTTAGAACTTGTTGTCATATCTCAGTTATTTAGGGAATTGATACGACTCCACGTCTTGGGAGAGGACAGTCTTCTCATTGAGGATGTAGCCGCAATACTATGGTATAGGACGGGGACCAGACTTGTAACGCCGGAAGGAGCATTCCAGGACCCAGACGCAAACGTTAGAAATGCCGGCCTTTCAAATCGGGAGGAAGCGTTACGCGTGTGGTCGTGGTGGTGGGGAAGTTGTGAGGGTTGCGGGTGGGATAGACTGGACAGAAACCACTTTACGCCAACCTGACATGACGTTGCTGGCCCTAATGTACTAGGTAATACAGTGACCATGATTGGGTTAAGGAAACGAGTACAAGAGGGATTCAGCGAACCGGCTTTTCCCCCTCAACACATAGATTCCTATTATATAAATGGGATTATCGGCTTTCGAGCCGTATGTATAGCTATTGGAATGTTTTATAGTACTTTTAATCTTGACGGACTTAACCTTGGACAGGTGTTAGTAAATGCAAACTTGAATTCGGCACTGGTGACTGCACTCAACGCCATGGTATCGGAGGCCATGGCGAAAATTCCAGGTTGATGGACTGGGTGGCGGGCTTCTTACGCCATTGTACCGAAGGAGACCCGATGATGCTAGCCCAAACACAAGGGAAGGTGACGAGCCTGGTAAACGCCTTGCAGCGGCCGAGATCTTTCGAAACTCCATTCAAGAGACTGTTGTACAATAATCCCACTCCTCGTACTGTATTACAACTATATCCAGAGCATATATCTACACGTTACTCTCTAACACTTACCAGAGAATGGCTAACCCAATCCCCCCCGCAACTGGGCCTGACTCGAAGGGAATAAATCCCAACAATAATTTTAAGGAGTGGAGCACAAACCAGAGATCTGGGCCACTAGTCCCACTGAGCCACCCAACAACCCAAACGGCCAACAATGATTGGCTCCTACATCCGGACGCTACGGTGTGGAATGGTAGACTATTCTATGCTTTGGGACAGTGGGAGATAGTGTATACTCAGACGGGGGCCCCTCCTATCGGGGTTATCCCAGCGAACGAATTTCCGACCATCCGTGGGTGGACCCACATCCCTGGAACCAACATACCACAACACCAGAACTGGACCTATCTGTGGGTGCTCAATTCACTAACAATTCCGCTGTAGATGGATTAACTAATCAAACTATAGCCATAAACACCCTGATGGGAAACACAGTAGCGGGGAAACTACTGATGAATGGTACGGCACCAGTGGCATTAACTGTATGGATGGGGTCGGATGGGGTGAAATGTCAGTTATTGAACTTCCTTCTGGGGAACTGTCTGGAATTATGCTGGATTGGGTGACAGGACTGTTCATGTTCATTAGAGAAATACTCTCTCCAATTACTTCCTCCTCTTCACCTTTCTTAATTAAATATTCACTTCCATTTTCTTCTCCTTCATTTCCATTCCCTTC
The DNA here is from genome assembly GCA_023014485.1 of Bathynomus jamesi. Taxonomy (NCBI): domain Eukaryota; kingdom Metazoa; phylum Arthropoda; class Malacostraca; order Isopoda; family Cirolanidae; genus Bathynomus; species Bathynomus jamesi. Next base: position 72,962 of record JAJOZX010013836.1, read on the forward strand.
ATCTTCATTGTCCATTTCTTCATCATCATCAGTGTCTATTTCTTCTTCATCTTTATTAACTCGAGATGCCTGAAGAGGAAGGATACTGGATGCGCGCGCATTAAAAGCAGGAAGCTGGATCTCTGAATCATCCATGTAAACTGTTGTTCCATCAACCACTTCGTAGTTCTTAAAAGGTGTTGGTTGGGGTATGTCCTCAGCTGAGCTCGAAGGCGGTTTTGTGGGAAGACCCGGAGTGACATTTTCCGAATGAATATTATCACTGAGAATCTCCTCTTTAATGTTTGGTGAAATGTCAGTTAATGAACTTCCTTCTGGGGAACTGTCTGGAGTTATGCTGGATTGGGTGACAGGACTGTTCATGTTCATTAGAGAAATACTCTCTCCAATTACTTCCTCCTCTTCACCTTTCTTAATTAAATATTCACTTCCATTTTCTTCTCCTTCATTTCCATTCCCTTCATCTTCATTGTCCATTTCTTCATCATCATCATCAGTGTCCATTTCTTCTTCATCTTTATTAACTCGAGATGCCTGAAGAGGAAGGATACTGGATGCGCGCGCATTAAAAGCAGGAAGCTGGATCTCTGAATCATCCATGTAAACTGTTGTTCCATCAACCACTTCGTAGTTATTGGAAGGTGTTGGTTGGGGTATGTCCTCAGCTGAGCTCGAAGGCAGTTTTGTGGGAAAACCCGGAATGACATTTTCCGAATTAATATTATCACTGAGAATCTCCTCTTTAATGTTTGGTGAAATGTCAGTTATTGAACTTCCTTCTGGGGAACTGTCTGGAGTTATGCTGGATTGGGTGACATGACTGTTCATGTTCATTAGAGAAATACTCTCTCCAATTACTTCCTCCTTTTCACCTTTCTTAATTAAATATTCACTTCCATTTTCTTCTCCTTCATTTCCATTCCCTTCATCTTCATTGTCCATTTCTTCATCATCATCAGTGTCTATTTCTTCTTCATCTTTATTAACTCGAGATGCCTGAAGAGGAAGGATACTGGATGCGCGCGCATTAAAAGCAGGAAGCTGGATCTCTGAATCATCCATGTAAACTGTTGTTCCATCAACCACTTCGTAGTTCTTGGAAGGTGTGGTTGGGGTATGTCCTCAGCTGAGCTTGAAGGCGGTTTTGTGGGAAGACCAGAGTGACATTTTCCGAATGAATATTATCACTGAGAATCTCCTCTTAATGTTTGGTGAAATGTCAGTTATTGAACTTCCTTCTGGGGAACTGTCTGGAGTTATGCTGGATTGGTGACAGGACTGTTCATGTTCATTAGAGAAATACTCTCCAATTACTTCCTCCTCTTCACCTTTCTTAATTAAATATTCACTTCCATTTTTCTCCTTCATTTCCATTCCCTTCATCTTCATTGTCCATTTCTTCATCATCAGTGTCCATTTCTTCTTCATCTTTATTAACTCAAGATGCCTGAAGAGGAAGGATACTGGATGCACGCTGATTAAAAGCAGGAAGCTGGATCTCTGAATCATCCATGTAAACTGTTGTTCCATCAACCACTTCGTAGTTCTTGGAAGGTGTTGGTTGGGGTATGTCCTTAGCTGAGCTCGAAGGCGGTTTTTGTGGGAAGACCCGGAGTGACATTTTCCGAATGAATATATCACTGAGAATCTCCTCTTTAATGTTGGTGAAATGTCAGTTATTGAACTTCCTTCTGGGGAAACTGTCTGGAGTTTATGCTGGATTGGGTGACAGGACTGTTCATGTCATTAGAGAATACTCTCTCCAATTACTTCCTCCTCTTCACCTTTCTAATTAAATATTCACTTCCATTTTCTTCTCCTTCATTTCCATTCCTTCATCTTCATTGTCCATTTCTCATCATCATCATCAGTGTCCATTTCTTCTCATCTTTATTAACTCGAGATGCCTGAAGAGGAAGGATACTGGATGCGCGCGCATTAAAAGCAGGAAGCTGGATCTCTGAATCATCCATGTAAACTGTTGTTCCATCAACCACTTCGTAGTTCTTGGAAGGTGTTGGTTGGGGTATGTCCTCAGCTGAGCTTGAAGGCGGTTTTGTGGGAAGACACCCGGAGTGACATTTTGCGAATGAATATTATCACTGAGAATCTCCTCTTTAATGTTTGGTGAAATGTCAGTTATTGAACTTCCTTCTGGGAACTGTCTGGAGTTATGCTGGATTGGGTGACAGGGACTGTTCATGTTCATTAGAGAAATACTCTCTCCAATTACTTCCTCTCTTCACCTTTCTTAATTAAATTCACTTCCATTTTCTCTCCTTCATTTCCATTCCCTCATCTTCATTGTCCATTTTCTCATCATCATCAGTCTCTATTTCTTCTTCATCTTTATTAACTCGAGATGCCTGAAGAGGAAGGATACTGGATGTGCGCGCATTAAAAAGCAGGAAGCTGGATCTCTGAATCATCCATGTAAACTGTTGTTCCATCAACCACTTCGTAGTTCTTGGAAGGTGTTGGTTGGGGTATGTCCTCAGCTGAGCTCGAAGGCGGTTTTGGGAAGACCGGAGTGACATTTTCCGAATGAATATTATCACTGAGAATCTCCTCTTTAATGTTTGGTGAAATGTCAGTTTTGAACTTCCTTCTGGGGAACTGTCTGGAGTTATGCTGGATGGGTGACAGGACTGTTCATGTTCATTAGAGAAATACTCCTCCAATTACTTCCTCCTTTTCACCTTCTTAATTAAATATTCACTTCCATTTTCTTCTCCTTCATTCCATTCCCTTCATCTTCATTGTCCATTCTTCATCATCATCAGTGTCTATTTCTTCTTTCATCTTTATTAACTCGAGATGCCTGAAGAGGAAGGATACTGGATGCGCGCGCATTAAAAGCAGGATCTCTGAATCATCCATGTAAAACTGTTGTTCCATCAACACTTCGTAGTTCTTGGAAGGTGTTGGTTGGGGTATGTCCTCAGCTGAGCTCGAAGGCGGTTTTGTGGGAAGACCCGGAGTGACATTTTCCGAATGAATATTATCACTGAGAATCTCCTCTTAATGTTTGGTGAAATGTCAGTTATTGAACTTCCTTCTGGGAACTGTCTGGAGTTATGCTGGATTGGGTGACAGGACTGTTCATGTTCATTAGAGAAATACTCTCTCCAATTACTTCCTCCTCTTCACCTTTCTTAATTAAATATTCACTTCCATTTTCTTCTCCTTCATTCCATTCCCTTCATCTTCATTGTCCATTTCTTCATCATCATCATCAGTGTCCATCTTCTTCATCTTTATTAACTCGAGATGCCTGAAGAGGAAGGATACTGGATGCGCGCGCATTAAAAGCAGGAAGCTGGATCTCTGAATCATCCATGTAAACTGTTGTTCCATCAACCACTTCGTAGTTCTTGGAAGGTATTGGTTGGGTATGTCCTTAGCTGAGCTCGAAGGCAGTTTTGGGGAAGACCCGGAGTGACATTTTCCGAATGAATATTATCACTGAGAATCTCCTCTTTAATGTTTGGTGAAATGTCAGTTATTGAACTTCCTTCTGGGGAACTGTCTGGAGTTATGCTGGACTGGGTGACAGGACTGTTCATGTTCATTAGAGAAATACTCTCTCCAATTACTTCCTCCTCTTCACCTTTCTTAATTAATATTCACTTCCATTTTTTCTCCTTCATTTCCATTCCCTTCATCTTCATTGTCCATTTCTTCATCATCATCAGTGTCCATTTCTTCTTCATCTTTATTAACTCGAGATGCTGAAGAGGAAGGATACTGGATGCGCGCCATTAAAAGCAGAAGCTGGATCTCTGAAACATCCATGTAAACTGTTGTTCCATCAACCACTTCGTAGTTCTTGGAAGGTGTTGGTTGGGGTATGTCCGCAGCTGAGCTCGAAGGCGGTTTTGTGGGAAGACCCGGAGTGACATTTTCCGAATGAATTATCACTGAGAATCTCCTCTTTAATGTTTGGTGAAATGTCAGTTATGAACTTCCTTCTGGGGAACTGTCTGGAGTTATGCTGGATTGGGTGACAGGACTGTTCATGTTCATTAGAGAAATACTCTCTCCAATTACTTCCTCCTCTTCACCTTTCTTAATTAAATATTCACTTCATTTTCTTCTCCTTCATTTCCATTCCCTTCATCTTCATTGTCCATTTCTTCATCATCATCATCAGGTCCATTTCTTCTTCATCTTTATTAACTCGAGATGCCTGAAGAGGAAGGATACTGGATGCGCGCGCATTAAAAGCAGGAAGCTGGATCTCTGAATCATCCATGTAAACGGTGTTCCATCAAACCACTTCGTAGTTATTGGAAGGTGGTTGGTTGGGGTATGTCCTCAGCTGAGATCGAGGCAGTTTGTGGGAAAACCCGGAATGACATTTTCCGAATGAATATTATCACTGAGAAATCTCCTCTTTAATGTTTGGTGAAATGTCAGTTATTGAACTTCCTTCTGGGGAACTGTCTGGGTTATGCTGGATTGGGTGACAGGACTGTTCATGTTCATTAGAGAAATACTCTCCCAATTACTTCCTCCTCTTCCCTTTCTTAATTAAATATTCACTTCCATTTTCTTCTCCTTCATTTCATTCCCTTCATCTTCATTTCCATTCTTCTTCATCTTTATTAACTCAAGATGCCTGAAGAGGAAGGATCTGGATGCACCGCTGATTAAAAGCAGGAAGCTGGATCTCTGAATCATCCATGTAAACTGTTGTTCCATCAACCACTTCGTAGTTCTTGGAAGGTGTTGGTTGGGGTATGTCCTCTGAGCTCGAAGGCGGTTTTGTGGGAAGACCCGGAGTGACATTTTCCGAATGAATATTATCACTGAGAATCTCCTCTTTAATGTTTGGTGAAATGTCAGTTATTGAACTTCCTTCTGGGGAACTGTCTGGAGTTATGCTGGATTGGGTGACAGGACTGTTCATGTTCATTAGAGAAATACTCTCTCCAATTACTTCCTCCTCTTCACCTTCTTAATTAAATATTCACTTCCATTTTCTTCTCCTTCATTTCCATTCCCTTCATCTTCATTGTCCATTTCTTCATCATCATCATCAGTGTCCATTTCTTCTTCATTTATTAACTCGAGATGCCTGAAGAGGAAGGATACTGGATGCGCGCGCATTAAAAGCAGGAAGCTGGATCTCTGAATCATCCATGTAAACTGTTGTTCCATCAACCACTTCGTAGTTCTTGGAAGGTGTTGGTTGGGGTATGTCCTCAGCTGAGCTCGAAGGCGGTTTTGTGGGAAAACCGGAGTGACATTTTCCGAATGAATATTATCTGAGAATCTCCTCTTTAATGTTTGGTGAAATGTCAGTTATGAACTTCCTTCTGGGGAACTGTCTGGAGTTATGCTGGATTGGGTGACAGGACTGTTCATGTTCATTAGAGAAATACTCTCCAATTACTTCTCCTCTCACCTTTTTAATTAAATATTCACTTCCATTTCTTCTCCTTCATTTCCATTCCACTTCATCTCATTGTCCATTTCTTCTTCATCTTTATTAACTCAGAGATGCCCTGAAGAGGAAGGATACTGGATGCACGCGGATTAAAAGCAGGAAGCTGGATCTCTGAATCATCCATGTAAACTGTGTTCCATCAACCACTTCGTAGTTCTTGGAAGGTGTTGGTTGGGGTATGTCCTAGCTGAGCTCGAAGGCGTTTTGTGGGAAGACCCGGAGAGTGACATTTTCCGAATGAATATTATCACTGAGAATCTCCTCTTTAATGTTTGGTGAAATGTCAGTTATTGAACTTCCTTCTGGGGAACTGTCTGGAGTTATGCTGGATTGGGTGACAGGACTGTTCATGTTCATTAGAGAAATACTCTCTCCAATTACTTCCTCCTCTTCACCTTTCTTAATTAAATATTCACTTCCATTTTCTTCTCCTTCATTTCCATTCCCTTCATCTTCATTGTCCATTTCTTCATCATCATCATCAGTGTCATTTCTTCTTCATCTTTATTAACTCGAGATGCCTGAAGAGGAAGGATACTGGATGCGCGCGCATTAAAAGCAGGAAGCTGGATCTCTGAATCACCATGTAAACTGTTGTTCCATCAACCACTTCGTAGTTCTTGGAAGGTGTTGGTTGGGGTATGTCCTCAGCTGAGCTCGAAGGCGGTTTTGTGGGAAGACCCGGAGTGACATTTTCCGAATGAATATTATCACTGAGAATCTCCTCTTTAATGTTTGGTGAAATGTCAGTTATTGAACTTCCTTCTGGGGAACTGTCTGGAGTTATGCTGGATTGGGTGACAGGACTGTTCATGTTCATTAGAGAAATACTCTCTCCAATTACTTCCTCCTCTTCACCTTTCTTAATTAAATATTCACTTCCATTTTCTTCTCCTTCATTTCCATTCCCTTCATCTTCATTGTCCATTTCTTCATCATCATCAAGTCCATTTCTTCTTCATCTTTATTAACTCGAGATGCCTGAAGAGGAAGGATACTGGATGCGCGCGCATTAAAAGCAGGAAGCTGGATCTCTGAATCATCCATGTAAACTGTTGTTCCATCAACCACTTCGTAGTTCTTGGAAGGTGTTGGTTGGGGTATGTCCTCAGCTGAGCTCGAAGGCGGTTTTGTGGGAAGACCCGGAGTGACATTTTCCGAATGAATATTATCACTGAGAATCTCCTCTTTAATGTTTGGTGAAATGTCAGTTATTGAACTTCCTTCTGGGGAACTGTCTGGAGTTATGCTGGATTGGGTGACAGGACTGTTCATGTTCATTAGAGAAATACTCTCTCCAATTACTTCCTCCTTTTCACCTTTCTTAATTAAATATTCACTTCCATTTTCTTCTCCTTCATTTCCATTCCCTTCATCTTCATTGTCCATTTCTTCATCATCATCAGTGTCTATTTCTTCTTCATCTTTATTAACTCGAGATGCCTGAAGAGGAAGGATACTGGATGCGCGCATTAAAAGCAGGAAGCTGGATCTCTGAATCATCCATATAAACTGTTGTTCCATCAACCACTTCGTAGTTCTTGGAAGGTGTTGGTTGGGGTATGTCCTCAGCTGAGCTCGAAGGCGGTTTTGTGGGAAGACCCGGAGTGACATTTCCGAATGAATATTATCACTGAGAATCTCCTCTTTAATGTTTGGTGAAATGTCAGTTATTGAACTTCCTTCTGGGAACTGTCTGGAGTTATGCTGGATTGGGTGACAGGACTGTTCATGTTCATTAGAGAAATACTCTCTCCAATTACTTCCTCCTCTTCACCTTTCTTAATTAAATATTCACTTCCATTTTCTTCTCCTTCATTTCCATTCCCTTCATCTTCATTGTCCATTCTTCATCATCATCATCATCAGTGTCCATTTCTTCTTCATCTTTATTAACTCGAGATGCCTGAAGAGGAAGGATACTGGATGCGCGCGCATTAAAAGCAGGAAGCTGGATCTCTGAATCATCCATGTAAACTGTTGTTCCATCAACACTTCGTAGTTCTTGGAAGGTATTGGTTGGGGTATGTCCTCAGCTGAGCTCGAAGGCGGTTTTGTGGAAGACCCGGAGTGACATTTTCCAATGAATAATTATCACTGAGAATCTCCTCTTTAATGTTTGGTGAAATGTCAGTTATTGAACTTCCTTCTGGGGAACTGTCTGGAGTTATGCTGGATTGGGTGACAGGACTGTTCATGTTTATTAGAGAAATACTCTCTCCAATTACTTCCTCCTCTTCACCTTTCTTAATTAAATATTCACTTCCATTTTCTTCTCCTTCATTTCCATTCCCTTCATCTTCATTGTCCATTTCTTCATCATCATCATCAGTGTCCATTTCTTCTTCATCTTTATTAAACTCGAGATGCTGAAGAGGAAGGATACTGGATGCGCTGCGCATTAAAAGCAGGAAGCTGGATCTCTGAATCATCCATGTAAACTGTTGTTCCATCAACCACTTTGTAGTTTTGGAAGTGTTTGGTTGGGGTATGTCCTCAGCTGAGCTCGAAGGCGGTTTTGTGGGAAGACCCGGAATGACATTTTCCGAATGAATATTATCACTGAGAATCCCTCTTTAATGTTTGGTGAAATGTCAGTTATTGAACTTCCTTCTGGGGAACTGTCTGGAGTTATGCTGGATTGGGTGACCAGGACTGTTCATGTTCATTAGAGAAATACTCTCTCCAATTACTTCCTCCTCTTCACCTTTCTTAATTAAATATTCACTTCCATTTTCTTCTCCTTCATTTCCATTCCTTCATCTTCATTGTCCATTTCTTCATCATCATATCAGTGTCCATTTCTTTTCATCTTATTAACTCGAGATGCCTGAAGAGGAAGGATACTGGATGCGCGCGCATTAAAAGCAGGAAGCTGGATCTCTGAATCATCCATGTAAACTGTTGTTCCATCAACCACTTCGTAGTTCTTGGAAGGTATTGGTTGGGGTATGTCCTTAGCTGAGCTCGAAGGCGGTTTGTGGGAAGACCCGGAGTGACATTTTCCGAATGAAATTATCACTGAGAATTCCTCTTTAATGTTTGGTGAAATGTCAGTTATTGAACTTCCTTCTGGGGAACTGTCTGGAGTTATGCTGGATTGGGTGACAGGACTGTCATGTTCATTAGAGAAATACTTCTCCAATTACTTCTCCTCTTCACCTTTCTTAATTAAATATTCACTTCCATTTTTTTCTCCTTCATTTCCATTCCCTTCATCTTCATTGTCCATTTTCATCATCATCATCAGTGTCCATTTCTTCTTCATCTTTATTACTCGAGATGCTGAAGAGGAAGGATACTGGATGCGCGCCCATTAAAAGCAGGAAGCTGGATCTCTGAATCATCCATGTAAACTGTTGTTCCATCAACCACTTCGTAGTTCTTGGAAGTGTTGGTTGGGGTATGTCCTCAGCTGAGCTCGAAGGCGGTTTTGTGGGAAGACCGGAGTGACATTTTCCGAATGAATATTATCACTGAGAATCTCCTCTTAATGTTTGGTGAAATGTCAGTATTGAACTTCCTTCTGGGGAACTGTCTGGAGTTATGCTGGATTGGGTGACAGGACTGTTCATGTTCATTAGAGAAATACTCTCTCCAATTACTTCCTCCTCTTCACCTTTCTTAATTAAATATTCACTTCCATTTCTTCTCCTTCATTTCCATTCCCTTCATCTTCATTGTCCATTTCTTCATCCATCAGTGTCCATTTCTTCTTCATCTTTATTAACTCGAGATGCCTGAAGAGGAAGGATACTGATGCGCGCACATTAAAAGCAGGAAGCTGGATCTCTGAATCATCCATGTAACCTTGTTTCCATCAACCACTTCGTAGTTCTTGGAAGGTGTTGGTTGGGGTATGTCCTTAGCTGAGCTCGATCGAAGGCGGTTTTGTGGGAAGACCCGGAGTGACATTTTCCGAATGAATATTATCACTGAGAATCTCCCTTTAATGTTTGGTGAAATGTCAGTTATTGAACTTCCTTCTGGGGAACTGTCTGGAGTTATGCCTGATTGGGTGGACAGGACTGTTCATGTCATTAGAGAAATACTCTCTCCAATTACTTCCTCCTCTTCACCTTTCTTAATTAAAATTCACTTCCATTTTCTCTCCTTCATTTCCATTCCCTTCATCTTCATTGTCCATTTCTTCATCTCATCATCAGTGTCCATTTCTTCTTCTTTATTAACTCGAGATGCCTGAAGAGGAAGGGATACTGGATGCGCGCGCATTAAAACAGGAAGCTGGATCTCTGAATCATCCATGTAAACTGTTGTTCCATCAACCACTTCGTAGTTTGGAAGGTGTGGTTGGGGTATGTCCTCAGCTGAGCTCGAAGGCGGTTTTGTGGGAAGAACCCGGAAGTACATTTGCGAATGAATATTATCATGAGATCTCTCTTTAATGTTTGGTGAAATGTCAGTTATTGAACTTCCTTCTGGGGAACTGTCTGGAGTTATGATGGATTGGGTGACAGGACTGTTCATGTTCATTAGAGAAATACTCTCTCCAATACTTCTCCTCTTCACCTTTCTTAATAAATATTCATTCCATTTTCTTCTCCTTCATTTCCATTCCCTTCATCTTCATTGTCCATTCTTCATCATCATCATCAGTGCCATTTCTTTTCATCTTTTTACTCGAGATGCTGAAGAGGAAGGATACTGGATGCGCGCGCATTAAAAGCAGGAAGCTGGATATCTGAATCATCCATGTAAACTGTTGTTCCATCAACCACTTCGTAGTTATTGGAAGGTGTTGGTTGGGTATGTCCTCAGCTGAGCTCGAAGGCAGTTTTGTGGGAAAACCCGGAATGACATTTTACGAATGAATATTATCACTGAGAATCTCCTCTTTAATGTTTGGTGAAATGTCAGTTATTGAACTTCCTTCTGGGGAACTGTCTGGAGTTATGCTGGACTGGGTGACAGGACTGTTCATGTTCATTAGAGAAAGACTCTCCATACTCTCTCTTCACCTTTCTTAATAATATTCACTTCCATTTTTCTTTCTTCATTTCCTTCCCTTCATCTTCATTGTCCATTTCTTCATCATCAGGTCCATTTCTTCTTCATCTTTATTAACTCAAGATGCCTGAAGAGGAAGGATACTGGATGCACGCGATTAAAAGCAGGAAGCTGGATCTCTGAATCATCCATGTAAACTGTTGTTCCATCAACCACTTCGTAGTTCTTGGAAAGGTGTTGGTTGGGGTATGTCTTAGCTGAGCTCGAAGGCGGTTTGTGGGAAGACCCGGAGTGACATTTTCCGAATGAATATTATCACTGAGAATCTCCTCTTTAATGTTTGGTGAAATGTCAGTTATTGAACTTCTTCTGGGGAACGTCTGGAGTTAGCTGGATTGGTGACAGGACTGTTCATGTCATTAGAGAAATACTCTCTCCAATTACTTCCTCCTCTTCACCTTTCTTAATAATATTCACTTCCATTTTCTTCTCCTTCATTTCCATTCCCTTCATCTTCATTGTCCATTCTTCATCCTCATCATCAGTGTCCATTTCTTCTTCATTTTATTAACTCGAGATGCCTGAAGAGGAGGATACTGGATGCGCGCGCATTAAAAGCAGAAGCTGGATCTCTGAATCATCCATGTAAACTGTTGTTCCATCAACCACTTCGTAGTTCTTGGAAGGTGTGGTTGGGGTATGTCCTCAGCTGAGCTTGAAAGGCGGTTTTGTGGGAAGACACGGAGTGACATTTTGCGAATGAATATTATCACTGAGAATCTCCTCTTTAATGTTTGGTGAAATGTCAGTTATTGAACTTCTTCTGGGGAACTGTCTGGAGTTATGCTGGATTGGGTGACAGGACTGTTCATGTTCATTAGAGAAATACTCTCCCAATTTACTTCCTCCTCTTCACCTTTCTTAATTAAATATTCACTTCCATTTCTTCTCCTTCATTTCCATTCCCTTCATCTTCATTGTCCATTTCTTCATCATCATCAGTCTCTATTTTTTCATCTTTATTAACTCGAGAGCCTGAAGAGAAGGATACTGGATGTGCGCGCATTAAAAGCAGGAAGCTGGATCTCTGAATCATCCATGTAAACTGTTGTTCCATCAACCACTTCATAGTTCTTGGAAGGTGGGTTGGGGTATGTCCTTAGCTGAGCTCGAAGGCGGTTTTGTGGGAAGACCGCGGAGTGACATTTTCCGAATGAATATTATCACTGAGAATCTCCTCTTTAATGTGGTGAAATGTCAGTTATTGAACTTCCTTCGGGGACCTGTCTGGAGTTATGCTGGATTGGGTGACAGGACTGTTCATGTTCATTAGAGAAATACTCTCTCCAATTACTTCCTCCTTTTCACCTTTCTTAATTAAATATTCACTTCCATTTTTTCTCCTTCATTTCCATTCGCTTCATCTTCATTGTCCATTTCTTCATCATCAT
>JAJOZX010013837.1:0-88836 GCA_023014485.1 Bathynomus jamesi
TTTATATTTTTCCTGAAAAGCAGTATATTGTAAGGGGTCAAATGATAACTCAAACCCTAGGAAAGCAAGTGTCCAAAAGTTATGGGTAATTAGCAATTTTCATGATTTTCACATGTGAAAAAGGTGGTGTTGCATTTGTCACAAGAAAATTTTGTTTTCATTTTGAATTTAGGGAGGTCAATTGTACAAAACCTGAAATGTGCCTCTTGATCCGTTACACTTTGCCCAATGACGCTACATGCTATTCTGCAAGGTAGCTTGGGAATAGATACTCATTTGGGTTACTGTTCATTTTAACACATAAGCAGCATCTCTATTTAAAAATTATATAGGCTTAATCTACAACAAAAACAAGATGACTTCAATGAATACCATTTTTTTTAGCAAATGCATAGTTATGGAGCCATAAAGAAATTAAAATTAAAATGTCAAATGACTGTTTGCCATGTTTGCTTGATGAAGATTGGCCAATGACATTTTTTCTCTTGAATTACATTACTATTATGTCACTTTTCTAGTAGCTATATTTAGTTTTTGGGTTAGTTCTTGCCATGGTTATGTACAGGGTCTTGGGTAGGTTTGTTGCCTGGGAGATTTTGTCACCAGGATGAAACTACCCAAGAGTCAGATAATGGACAAATTTTTTGTTTCATTTGAAAAAAAAAAAGGATCTTTTCCTTTATAGTACCAGTTAGGTCAACTGTATGCCCTTGATGATTGGTTAGGTTAAGTCATGATATTTTTGTTAGTTTTAATGAAAATATCATGACTGTAAGGCTATTCAGGTCTTGGGTAGTTTCATCCTGCCGATGAATCTACCATAAACTATGTACAGTGGCTGTGAAGTAGACTTTGAAGACCTAACACTTTTTTGGTGTTCATGATCAAAAAGCTTTGGATTTTTTTTCTAATCATGGTGTTATTTTGCCATCATGTAAATGCCCCAGATGTGATAGAGTACTATCTCAGAAAAGATTACCGTAAGTGTAGTTAGGCTTGGCTAGATTAGATACTTCCCTCACCAGAAAGTATTTTTCTTTGATTAATTTGGACATGTTTTGAAGGAATCTGAGATCCATTTCTTGTGAAAATGAGTGGTTTTCCAGATATTTTCATCTGCATAAAAAATGATGATATCTAGAAAACTACTCATTTGTACAAGAAACAGCTCTCAGTTCTTTCAAAACCCATCAAAATTACTCAGAAAAATATTTTCTGGTAAAATAAAATGCAGCTTATGTGTTAAAACAAACACTAAACTGACACTACAACTTTTTTAACATGCAACCCAAATTCTCACAAAGGCACCCAAACCTAACCTGCCATGTTTAAAACAACCTCTACAATAAAAATAAAGACAATTAATTTGTAACATTTAAACACTGAAAAGTACACCTATCTAATTTGCAATGAATAAACCTCGGTTTTGCTTTTGCCTGAATTGTTCATTCTGATGAAGGTCAAGTTTGTCACTCCACCTTAGACCTACAGTTTAACATGGAATCTGAACCACACCCTACCAGCACCCCAGTGTTCTTAACTAGCGATGCACCAATGGGTCATTCCACGTAACTGTCATCCTGAGGCCAAAATGTTAAAATTTGCCAAAAAGTAACATATTATACATCATTGGAACTGGGAAAGTGTCTAGTTTTCAAATCTATTTACAGATTTGATCTATCTTTATTGGTTTTGGAGATCTGATGTTTTATGCAAAGACATGTTATATGCAGTAAGCATTAAGTGCTAAAATTTAAACCTTTAAGTTCCCCAAATTACTAGAAACCAAAACATGCTGACTAAATTTTGTTATGGGATTATAAATTATATAGGTATATACATGTAGTGTGTTATGCACTATCACTATTGTCTTCATGTACCCAATGAAAATATTTATAGGTAGGCTTCCCAAAATATTATACCATTACGTTATGAGCGACACTTTTTTGGTTTTCTTCTCAGGTCATCTGATTTGTAGGAATAAATGAAATCTATTACAATTCCTCTTTTAGTTAGTTGCCAGGTATGTGTAACTGGTGGCACTTCGGAAAACATGTTCTATTTATTTAGGTTAGACCACATTCACAGTGCAGTTATGAGCGACACATTTGGTGTTGCTCGTAACTATTGTAGATCATGTTACGAGTGACACCACAATTGCGGTGCCATTGTATGCAAGTGTACATAATTATAACAGATGTTTTGTCTATTTGAAGAGTTTGTGATTCAAGAATTGACTACTGTAATTACTAATTGTTAAATCAGAAATGGCACCCAAAACCCAAAGAATGCATGTACGTTTTGGTACACTGTATAGAATACGTAACCTTGATTATGTAGGCTAAATGTTAGGCATGAATAAACATCAAATGATTGTCACAGCTAAATAATAATGGAAATGAGTGACATGCATTTTTGGATAGGCCTAATGATAGTTGAGAGAAATATAATGAAAATTACACACTAGGGTGACACTTATTTTCGAAAGTTTGAATTTTTATCGGGACGGGCGCGTTTCTGGTTCCATTTTGTCAAAAAATATCGTGTGTAAAATATTTTTGAAATAAAACAATATTTAGAACTGCCTCAATACGGTCAAAGTTTGTATATTTTCTCGAAAAGTAGAAATTTTAGATCATGATGTTCTATGCCTCTAGCAAATAAAATATCACTTCTAGTTTGTTCAAGCTACTAATCTTGACCTAAAACATATAACTGGACTTCATACTTTCAACTGTAGGTCCCCCTCAACTCGAGTATTAGCCCCTCAAGGGGGGGGGTATCATGGGCGCCCATCTCCCTCTCATTGTTGCCTACTTTGCAGAGGTCACGGTGGACTTGCGGGCGGTTGGGAAGTCACAGCGGTGCTTCTCGACCACTTGTAAGAGGAACTGCCTTTGGTCTTCACTCTTGGTAAGGGCCAGGTTGAAAGACTGCATCAACGCCACCCCGCGCTCCGCGAAGTCATTGACAACTTGAAGGGCCTGGACTCGGCGGGATGCGGCGATGAAGGCTGGGTCCGTCCGCCACTCCTCCGGATCCTTGAGCAGGAAGGCGGTGCTGATGTCCAGAACCTTGAAGAACTCCTTTGATGTAGTCGTTGTGAACTTGGCCAATGTATTGTTGGCGATTGAGGCGGTGGACAGGTCCACATTGATACGCCGCGGGGGATCCTCCGATCCTTCCTCTTCTTCCATCGCTTTAATCATCTCCCGCTTTGTCGCCAAGTCGATACCCTCGTCGAAGATGGCCAGGGTGACGAGGCGCTCGCTCAAGTACCATAGGTGCCTGGCGAAGACTGTCGCCGTCGCCTTGGCCACCGCTGAGTCCGGATAATAGACGAGGGCCTTGAGCAGCGCGAGGTCCGTGGCTGGGGCCGTTGCTGGGAGCGGCACTTTGTACCAGGCCGTCACGTAGATGGACACGGCAAAGATGGTGAATCGCCGGATTCCAGTCGCTTCGCCTGACGACATCTGAAACTGTTCCCGGAACAGGAACAGTTTGATGGCATAGATGACTTTTGCCATCCAGCGCGCGCGATGGAAGGCGCCGGGACGAGCGAACCGGGCACCCCGCTTGTTCGGACCGCCCAGCACAATTACAGAGAGCTCCAGAAGTTCCCTGTAGTCATCACGTGGATGTTGACCGTCGAGGAGGTGGCTGAATTCGATCAGCAGGTCGTCGCGGGCGTCCTTCAGGTGCTGCGGCATGGTTCCATCCTCGAAGGGCTTCGCTTTGGTTTGATCGATAAAGTCCCACTGGGCGGCGAATCGTTTGAACAGGAGGATGTCAGGACCAGTAGAGTGACCGAGGCACGCCGTGAATGCCTTCTCGCACACCAGTTCGTGGATGTGGTGGCGGCAAGCCAAATGAAGCACTGTCTTCTCGAGTTTCTGCTCAATGATATAGCAAGCTCCTCCTGAGAGTCCTGTGTTTGAGGCGGTGGTGTCAAAAGAGAGGGCACAGCAAAAAAACACCTTCTCGGTCGGTAAGTTTCGTCCGATCCATCGCTGCGGAGAGATCAGGGGTGATCATCTTTTTCGACGCGCGGAATCGCTTGGGTGGTAAAGGGGTCGTAGATGCTTCTGCATTCGACGTGGACGGGCCCGGGAGAGAGAGCTCTTCCTCTTCTTCTCGGCGACGACGCCGTGTCGGTGACCGAGTCGGGCTGCTTGCACCTGAGCTGGAGCTCGATGCCAGTTCGACGAGTTCTTCTTGGCTCTCTCTGTTCGCCCTTTCATCATCTTGCCGGCGGCTCCTTTCCGCTTCCTGTCTCCTCGCACGCTCCTCCTCAGTGTGCAGTGTCATGTCACGTGTGGAGGAGATGCGGCCGCGCCGCACCTCGGCCCTTTGTCCCATCAGGAACTCCCTGTCCTCTTCGATTGTGATCATCGACATCGCCTGTTCGTGTGCGATGTCGAAGAGGCGGTCAAGGGATGAGAGGAACTCGGCCTCGTTCCTGATTTGGGTCACAGTGCGCCGTTTCGAGTTCTTGTTCAGAGCCCGCCACTTCTCGTACATTCGGAGAACCTTGTCCCTTGCGCGTTGGTCTTTCTGCGTAGGAATACGGGACCGCTCCCAGAATTCCTTGACTGCGGTCACTGTCTCAGCGGCTGCTTCCTTGATCGGCTTCTTGACGTCAAGGTGAAGGTGGAAAAAGTACTGAAGCGCCTGCTTTCCCGTAGGCAGCATGCTTCCTGTGATGCTGTGGTCCACGGTCCCCAGGAGATAGACTGCTGTTTTAGATCTTGTTGCCGAAGCCATCACGTCGTTTCAGAACTCACTGAAAAAGAGAATGAAACACTGTTAGTGTTGGCAAAACTCGTCCCAACCCATTTTCTACTTAGAATAACATGTTCTTTCGCCTGTATCAATATTTGGATAAACTCGTGTTACACCCTGTATAATACCTCATTTTAGTCTTCTGTACACCAGTGCGGAAGACTAAACCAACGACTCTGACCGTCCGTCTGTCTGTCTGTTATCATTTTTCAACTCAGAAACTACAGCAGCTATCGAAACAAAAACTGACATGATAACAGAACGCCATGAGTACTTTTCGACAAAAAGTATAAACTTTGACCTCGTTGAGGCAGTTCTAATTATTATTTTATTTCAAAAATATTTTACACACAATGTTTTTAGACGGAATGACACCAGAAATGCGCCCATCCTGATAGAAATTCCCAAAAAATGAAAAATACCCCAAATAAGTGGCACCCTATTACACACATATCATTTACATAAACACAATTATATGACACTAAGTAATTACGGTACATATAAATGAGACATAGAAACCAGATGCTGTGGTTTAATGATTACTGAGAGAAAATACAACGTTGATACACCGTAAATGAATTAGGCCTTCAGTATAGAATACTTAGTTATTACCAAAGGTGGGCAGTTGCGCCGGAAAAAGTTGCGGCGCAACTTTTTGAAAAGGGTTGCGCGTGCTGCGCAACTATTTCAGCAGAGTTGCGGTTACGGCTGTGGTGCTACAAAAATTGTTGCGTGTGCCCACCACTGCAGATATACGTTAAATGCAAAGGTGGGCAGTTGCAGCACAACATTTTTGGTTGCGCTTGCGGAGCAACTTTTTGAAAAGGGTTGCGCTTGCGCGTGCGGCGCAACTATTTCAGCAGAGTTGCGGCTGCGGCACTACAAAAATCGTTGCGCGTGCCCACCACTGGTTATTACATAAATAATGGATGTAAAGTATTTACAGATTACATGATTGGACACAAATGGCAGATGTTGCACGGAAATATGGTACTAGAATGACACTTGAATTAGGAAATAGGCTTACTGCGTTTTAATGAGAGTCAGTTGGAATGCTTAATTACACTTGGTGTATAGTCTACCATTTGGCTGTAGGCTGATGTAGGCTTCATGAAAGTTACTTAGGAGAGATGTACTTAGCTTACCAGTAAGAGATAGATACTTGTTGACGTATTGCTCAGATGGTGGCCTGTTGAACTAAGTAGGCTTGAAGTGTTGACCGTTCTATTTGAGTGAGCACTGGTCACTCTGTTGATTAGGCCTCTTGAGATGGAGAAGATGCTTGAATGATCTTGCAGACTTAGTCCTGGCTGATGTTGCCTCTTGAGATGCAAGATGGCCTAAAGGGATTCTCACTGATGTAGGCCCAGGAAGCTGAATATCAAATTCCACAGTTACAAATTCCACGTAACTGAGTGGAAACTTGCTTATACTGTATAATCTCTGTGACGCGGAAAAAGGTTTCATGCCAAATCTTGAGATGCATTGTCCGCGAGTCCTTCAGTTGAAGCTTGCTTTGGCGGGCTGTTTTAGGGCACAAAGATGCCCTCCTTGTTTCAGGTTCCTTGACCACGTGTGTCTTTCAGGAATGTTTGCTGATGGCGCGGAAAGAAGAATTTGTCTGTCTACTTGTTGGTCTATTTCTTGTCGGTCCGCTACATATATATATATATATATATATATTATATAATATATTTCAATAATATTTATGTATTGTGTCTACTATGCTATTCATTATTTATGTATGAGTGCATTTAATGTGCAAATATTGTATTCTGGGTCCACAGAATCACACGGTTATGAGCGACACTTTTTTTTGTTATGAGCAACACTATACATTTCCCCCCTTGGGGGGGGAACCTAAAATTGTAGAGCTAATTGCTAGGTCTCAATTTGCGACAACTTTTATTGTCTTTTAACAAGGAATAATACATTTTTCCTGTAGATGTCCACAATTCACAGGAATTCAGACAAATGTAAGTACGAGTGTAAGTGCCAGCTGCATTTCAGTTACGAGCAACACTGTAACTTTGGACGTTTGCTATAAACAATGTATTTGCCTGATTTAGCTGAAACACACACCATTGTGTTCATTGACCATCCCTCAATACCCAATAGTAAGAAAAGTTCAATTGCTCTATAATTAATAGAAATATGATGAGAAACGTAACAATAAGTTGCTTAAAAATTTACTTTCCTGACAATAATGTTTTATTTTTTAAATATAACTATAGTTTTAAACAGGCCCTATAATGTATTTTCCTAGTGTCCACCTAGCTTAGTAAAAACTAAAATGTTGGTAGTCACTGGAGTGGACAGTGGACACACACATGGTGAACTTTATTTTCTGATTATTGCTCCTTGAATGCATAGAAAGAAGGAACAAAAATTATCAAAGTTTAAGAATAAACACGTGTTTATTAATTCAGAAACCACATATATACACCAATTTTTTAGTATTTTTTAAATACAAATTTTCCTACAATATTCATTACGATACTTAAAAAATATTCCAGAATATTTTTATTACAAAATATTAAACTCAATGAGCTTGGTAGCTAGCTTTACATAAGCTCTGTTATATATCAGTAGTGGATACAGGGTTAAAGAGGAAATAGTTGAATCTGTATGGATAGATATTGGGCATAAAAATGCCAGGAAAATCAGGATAGGGGGTATTTATAGACCACCTGAGGGATGTTCAGTTGGAGGAATCCCCAAAAGTAGAGAAGAAAATAAGTATGTAGAAAATCAACTTATTGATGAAATAAATAAAGCAATGACAAGCAATATTATTATTGTTGGAGATTTCAATTATAGGCATATAGACTGGGAAATATTACAAACACCAGAAAGTAATGAGAGATTCTCAGACTGTATAATGAGAATGGTTTAACCCAGTTAGTAAAGGAGCCAACCAGGGCCGATGCCATTCTAGATTTAATTCTAACAAATAATCCAGATACCTTCCAGGATATCTTGGTTTCAGAAACACTAGGTTCAGGTGATCATTGTATCCTTCGGTTTAATATTGTTTGTAATTCAAGACCTAGTGAAAATAAAGTAGAAGTTCCAGATTTTAAAAGAGGAAATATAAATGGACTAGTAAATGATCTGTGTCTAATAAATTGGACAGATATTCTACAGCCTGAACAGACAGTAACTAGTACGTGGGAAAAATTTAAAAGTATAATATGAACATACAAAGGAAGCATATCCCACAGTGTAAAATCAGAACTGGAAAAATAAAAAACAACCTTGGATAAACTGCAATGTAAAAAGAGCAATCAGAGAAAAAACAAGAGCATTTCATAAATTCAAAAGAACTAAAAATGGCACAGACTCCGAAATATATAAAAGTAAAAGAAGCATTTGCAAGAAAGTAATCAGAGATAGCAAACGTGACCTGGAAAAAAGCCTAGCCAAAAATTCAAAAAACAATCCTAAGAAGTTTTTCAGTCACTTCAATTTGAAAAGTAGAGTGAAAAAAAAAATTGGCCCCCTCCATATAGATGATAAAACTATAGATGATGATCTTGAAATAACTGAAGAACTAAACAAATACTTCTCATCAGTATTCACAAATGAAAATTTAAATAATATTCCTGATCTTATACTACCAGGACAAGATAGAGAAATAAATGAATTAAGGGTAACAAAACTAGATATCTTAAAAGCAATAGATAAATTAAAAATGGAAAAATCTCCAGGGCCAGATGAAATGCATCCAATAGTCATAAAAGCTGCCAAAAAGAATATAGCACAGGCACTAGAAATTATTTTTAATAAATCATTGATATGTACTGAAATTCCAGAGGATTGGAAGAAAGCAAATATGGCTCCAATCTTTAAAAAAGGAAATAGAAACTTGGCAAAAAACTACAGACCCATCAGCCTCACCTCCATTATTTGCAAATTACCCGAAAGTATCATTAGAGGTAAAGTTACTGAGTTCCTTGAAGAGTGCAACCTTATAAATGATAGCCAGCATGGCTTTCGAAATGGAAGGTCCTGTCTAACCAACTTGATTGAATTTTATGATGGAGTCCTATTGCATTTGGACAATAAAGAGAGCCAGTAGATATAGTATACTTAGATTTTGCAAAGGCATTTGATACTGTTCCTCATGCAAGATTGTTGGTAAAAGTTAGAGCCCATGGTATAAGAGGTCATATAGCTGATTGGATAGAAGAATGGCTGAGAAATAGAAAACAGAGTTCATCTAAATGGAAATAAGTCTACTTGGAGACCCATATTGAGCGGAGTCCCACAGGGGTCTGTTCTGGGACCTCTGCTTTTTGTTGTCTATATAATGATCTAGAGAAGGGCCTATCATGTAAAACCTCAAAATTTGCTGATGATACAAAATTAGGCCATAATGTTAAGTCAGTAGCAGGAGCAATGACAATACAAAAAGACTTAGACAGAGTAACAGCCTGGGCAGATAAGTGGGAGATAAAATTTAATGTTGATAAGTGCAAGGTTATGCATATTGGGCCAAAAAATCCAGAATTTGAATACAATATGAATGGAATTTGGATTAAAAATGATGATAAAGAGAAAGACTTGGGTGTCACTGTGACAAATGAACTTAAACCCTCAAATCACTGTATGGTAATCAGAAATAAAGCAAATGCTAGACTCAATCTCATGCAGACACACATTGAATACAAATCACCCAATATTATAAAACAACTATACATTTCATATGTGAGACCCCTCCTCGAATACTGCATTCAATTTAATAGTCCCTATTTGATACAAGATATTGAAAAACTGGAAAAAGTACAGAAATGAGCAACAAGAATGATCCCATCTCTAAGACAATTGACATATAAGGAAAGACTGGTGTATCTAAGCATGTTCTCATTAAAAAGGAGGTGGTTAAGGGGTGATATGATAGAGGTGTATAAAATGATAAAAGGGTTGGATAAGATAGATTTTGAGTCTCTTTTCATAAAAGATCACAATAATCAGACTAGAGGTCATAGTATGAAATTATTTAAGCCAAGATGTAGAACAAATTTAAGAAAACATAGTTTTACAAACAGAGTAATTAAGTTTTGGAACAGTCTGACAGAAGAAGTGGTGACTTCAGATATGCTTGATTCTTTCAAAAGAAGGTTGGATAGTTTGATGTCTGCAAGAGACATCTGGTGATGGTGTTTAAGCCCATTTTTATTGCATGAACGGTACTAGTTTATTTCATATATATTATGTGCATTTGGGTGATAGATCCTACAGCTCAACACAGGTGTTGTGGGATATAGGGAGGCAGCATCTTGGGTTAGGGGATACTCTCTGTCCTTACACACCCTATTTAAAGAGATTCCTCTGCTGAGCGGTGCCCCCCATAGTACTGTGAGGTATTGAAAAATTCATGATCTTCACTTGCCCCACAAACACCTTTAAATGGGAGACCCAAAATGGGTGCGCGCACATTTCTACATTACTGTACAGTCTTTACAGCCACACCTACACTTTTCCTCTTAAGTATATATATTGTAATGTATATGGATGTAAATTGTGACTTGGTCCGCAATTGATATGGGCCGTGACTTATTTTTGGTTGGCATGGTACTGGTATTGATGGGTACCATAATGAAATTGACTGGATTCTTTGGATCTGGTATATTTGCATGTCAGTTATAAATAGATATAGTGTGTAACATATTTGTGGATAGTAGCCTATTATGACTTTGATCCTCTGGATCCAGAGATTCTATCTTTAGTTTTAAATTGGTAATTAATTAGTTTTAAATTGATACTTAATTAGTTTTGTAAAAATTGGTTATTGCCAATGTACAGGCAGCCCTCTTGCCTTTCTGTCAATGCATTCCAGTAAACATATAAACTTTAAATCAGTAGCAAATTCTGAATTTAATTGCTAAGCATAAGTATTCCTTGCCACTTTTCCTAACTTTTATTCATTTAAATTGAGTGTGTCAAAGAAAAGCACTTTAAATTTTACTAATATTTTAAATTTTTAATGGGTCCAACATCTGGTCATAACACAAAAAAATAATAAATCAGCACATTGAATAGTACTGGGCTCTTCTGAATAACAAACATGAAAATCAAATTATGTAGGCTAACCTAAGATGCTACAAATGCTTGAAAAACCAGGCTAGCCTAAGTCTAAGCCTTGCTATATGACTTGTACCCATTTCATAACAAGTTCTACTTGTATTTTCTTGTCAAGAAATTTAAGTTTACCATAAATAATATGGGTAATGGGCACTGTATCTAATTGGAAAAATCCTATGTCAGGATTTAAGATCATGTTTACTCACTATACTCACTACTCACTTTTACTAAGTGTGGTTGTCCCATTTTCTGTTTACCATTTTCTTAGTTTTTCAGGGTGACTATAATTAAAAAATTAAAATGCTCATTTCATGATTTAAATTTGAATTTAAAATGCAATAAGTCAGTAACCTAAGACATTATAACTTAAAATAATCAGTGAAAATCTATTTATAAAATTTGGAATATTTAATATTAATTGGCAAAATTTTGCTGATACCAATGCTGATAAGAAAAATATCTGACAATTATGCCAATGCTGATGCAAATTAATTGGTGCATCACTAGTCTTAACCACTAGGCTACCCATTTATTTACCAATCAATTTCTTTATTGTGTGAAAGGATGAACAGCTGGGTTTTGCTGTCACTGGGTCTCAATCCCAGGGCTGATGGATTAGTAGTTAGCAATGCTAACCACTACACTACTGAAGCACCTGCAAAATTATCATATGATGCTCCTATTTTTGGTAAAATTCTTGGAGGTCTGGTGCTAGTGTCTCCAGGAAATTGATACTTGTAATGAGAAAATGGACATAACTAACTAACTAACTAAGCTTTCCAAATTGTGAAAGTCTTGCACATAATATTTCAAAGTCTTGTACTAATGTGCTTTAGAAAGAAAGTTCTTGCATTAATTTCAATCAAAACTTAAATTTTCATCCTATATGTCAAGCTTGAGTAGTTTGAATTAAAACTCTCACCTGATGCATCAGGCACTAGTAATTTGAGTTAAAACTCCTGCCAGATGCATCAGGCATGCGAGTGTTATGAGAAATCCTCACATGTTGCTATCAGAAAGTTTTTGTATGGTACCATATATTCTGCAGTCTAGATGTTAGGTGAGAGTTTTAATTGAAATTACTCATTCTCACTGGATGGGAGTGAGGATTTCCATTGAATTCTTTGCCTGCAACAAATTTAGTAACATTTTAGAGACTACTTAGAAATGAAACATGATAGTTTCCATTATTGGCTAATTCTTTTTTCCAAAGTGGTGTGAGCATAAGATTTTGAAATATTATGAGGGAGAATTTATATATTGTGCAAATCTGTTGCAACGTGGAAAGTGAGAGTTGCTTACAAAAAATGGGAGAATTTTGGAGATCCTTCTGTCTAGGTGCATAGCATCTTGCAGATACTGTCAGCCTGCTGCATACTACTGGACCAAATTTAACCATTTCACAAAATTTGGCACAATTTTATCAAGATTCAAGGAAGTAAGCCTTCCCCACACCGAACTGAGGGTCTGTTGAAAAATTTTATAAAAGTTTGTTACCTGAAAAGGCTTGGTTGTAAAATTCCAGAATCAAGATGCAGTTTGGAGACAGTCTATAAATTTTACTAACCTAGCTTAATCTAACATACCGGTAGGTATTACTGAGCTATTATGAACTGTCTCCAGATTGCATCTAGATTCTAGAATTTTGCCAGCTTGGGTCTTGTTAGTAGATAAGTCTTACTGAAATGTACATGTAGCTAGGTGGGGGGTGGGGGTACCTGGTGGTGCTGGGTGATCTGGAGCCACATAATAATTTTTCAGATGTGGTTTGTAGTTACAGATTACATTACATTTGGATAACAAAACCACTCAAGCTTATCAAAGTTATCCAACTCAGATAAATGATCTAAGCTTTATTTTATGATAAAATTTGGCAAATATCAACTTCCAAGTCAACTGTTTATTATTAAACTATTTACAAAGCTACTGAAGTAGCCTACATTACTTAAGGCTTTTATATATATATATAACTCATCTGAACAGGTTTTAACCAGATCAGAACACATTTAGGGGTCCCGAGATTTGACGTTTCAGATTGCTTGCTTAGGTATTTCTAATTTCGGCTGTTATAGTGTTTGTCGACCGCCTTGCTTCCTGACGGAAGGGTGCACTGCTCTCTGTCCTTTGTGTCAGTTGTCGAGTTTTGTCCTCGTTGTGTCTACTGTTGCGTATTTGTGCTCTTTTCTAATTCGTATACAGTATTTCCTCATTGCAGATAAACATGGCAACTCGAAGCAAGAAAGAGGTTTGGCTCATCGGACACCCGAATAAGGAGACCCTGGGTAGCCGCCTGCCGACGAAGGTGCAAGTCTTGCAAAAGTGCTTCTTCCATCAAAAACAGGAAAACCTAGGATGGAGAAAATGTCTGAACCTCTGTTTGGATGCTGTGATGGTGTTCTGGAAAAGAGCAAGGATCCCTACTATGAGGCGGGACAGTGCCCTTCGGAAAATGGAAGCTCTGCTCCAGCGTTACAAGAAGTTGGTGAAAAGCAGGAACAGATCCAAGGAGAGCTGTCGTGTTGCGGAGGACATGTTCAAGGCGGAACTCAAGAACGAAATCCTCGATATTGGTCATTCCAATGCCCTTTCTATGATGACAAACGAGGAAAACAAGCTCTTCTACAAGAGTCAGCAGGAGGACCCAACAGAGAGCAGTATAGGATTGGCAGACATGAAGCTGGCTCAAATGGAGAGTAGGAGAAGGCATCGAGAGGAACAGCAAGAGGAGAGACGACACCGGGAATTCAAGCGGGCCAAGACGGTTACAAAAGTTGCTACTCTTGAAGACAGCTCCTCGTCCTCTGCATCGCCATCTGCGGAAGATGATCCCTCCTTGGCAGCCTCCACGTCTGCTTCATGTCCTTCTCCGAGGAAGCGGTCGAGGAACCTCATCACTCAGGATGTGGCTGTCGCGTATGACCGGATGAACATTTCTTATCGTGATACAGCAATGTCCTACGCCATCATCGCGCAATCCTTGGGGCACAATTTGAACGAGGTATCCGTCTCTTCTTCCACAATGTATCGTGCTCACCAGTTGCTTCAGAAGCAAGCAGCAGAGGCATATCAAGAGGGAGAATTCTGTCCTGAGGAGACCTTGGTGTTGCACTGGGACAGGAAAATGCTGCCTGAAATCACAGGTGATGGATCTTTGGACTGGATTGCTGTGCTAGTCACCAGGAACAGCCAGGAGAAGCTGCTTGGAGTTCCGAAAGTTCCAGCTGGCATGGGAGTGGAGATGGCACGTGTCTGCATTGATCTTGTGTGGGAACACGACCTGTCCGAACGAATCAAGGGGTTATCATTCGACATAACGGCATCGAACACCGGGATTCACGTGGGAGCCTGCGTCAAGATTGAGGAGGGTCTCGGGAAGCAACTTCTTTACCTAGCATGCAGGCATCATATGTATGAAATTGTCCTGGCCCAAGTCTTCCGGTCTTCGATGGGCCCCACCTCTGGGCCCAAGACTGGGATCTTCAAAAGATTCCAAGAGCAGTGGGGTTTCATCGACCGATCTCTTATCACCACTGCTATTGATTCAGATAGCTGCAGCATCGCTGGACCTCTTCAGGGTCTCAAGGACCAAACTGTCCTTGTCGTGAGGGAAGCTCTGGCTTTTGGTCAGCCGCGGGATGACTACCAAGAACTTCTTCAACTGGTTATCCTCGTTCTCGGGGAAGAGACTGTCGCCAATGTGCCACTGCGGAAGCCAGGAGCATACCACCATGCGCGGTGGATGGCGAAAGCCATTTACGGATTGAAGCTGTATCTCCTTCAGGACCAGTTCAGGATGACCGGGCGGGAGCTGAAAGGAGTCTCAGAAATCTGCCAGTTTGTTGCCCTGGCCTAGGCAAAGGCTTGGAGTCATGTTATGAGAGCAGAGCAGGCCCCATGTGTGGATCTGGAGCTCTTGCTGGACCTGGAAATACTGCAGGAAGATGCCGTGATCGTCGCCAAGCAAGCGCAAGTGGCCATGAAACGACACCTCTAGTACTTCTCCAAGACGCTGGTTGGCTTGGCATTCTTTGATCAAGGGGTTCCTTAGGAAGAGAGAGGATGTGAGAGAACCTCGCCAAGCCGGCATCGAGGAAAGCGTTGAAGCATCTGGAGGGGAAAACCATCCTTGGCTCCTTCAGAGGAAAGAAGATTTTGGATTTCATTACCTCGAGGACGAAGGATCTCTTCACCGCACTCGGGATCAACGGCGCCTTCATCGAAAATCCCGCTTCGTCTTGGGAAAGTGACCCACACTACCAAGCAGGCCTAGCTAGGGTCCATGTCTTGGCTGTGGTGAATGACTCGGCTGAACGGGGGATTGCTCTCATCGAGAAATTCAATACTGCCCTAACAATGAAGGAAGAAGACAAACAGTACCTGCTGAAAGTAGTTTTCAAGAACATGAAGGATTTTCCGAAGAAGCAGAAGGGGGAAATGATGAAGTGATGAGTCTGTGCTCTCTGACATAAGGCGTGATTTCTTGGGACCCCTTATTGTTGTCGAAGGAGTCTCATTTTTGGCCAGGAGTGATAAATATATAAAACGAACACGGGCATCACAATATTATCCAAAATATTACCATTATCAAAAGGTATTATGTCTATGACTGTAGGGATATTTATTACATCTTCTATAGTAAAAACTGACATAAAAAATTCATTTAGCAAGGTAGCCATTTCCTTGTTTTCAGAAACTAGATCTCCATTTCCATTTTTCAAAGGCCCCAAGACACTTTTTACTGGATTTCTATTATTGACGTATTGAAAGAATTGCTTGGGGTTTTCTTTACTATCACAAGCTATGGAGATTTCAAATTCGCACTTGGACTTTTTTATTATACTTTTTGCTTCACGCTTTAGAGATATGTAGTTGTTTCATAACCACAAATTGTCTTTATCGCACTTATGTAGCCTATAAGCCCTATCTCTACTCTTTATAATGTCTCCTACTCTAGAAGTAAACCACAAGGGCTTGTTCACTTTCGCATGCTTAATTTTGTACGGTACACATTCCTCATTTATAGTCCTAAATACTGTTTCGAACGATACCCACATTAGTTTTGTGTTGGAGATCCCCATTATGTTTTCCCAATTGACATGTGACAATTTGTTTCAAAATTTACGAAAGTCTGCGTGCTGGAAGTTAGGAATTTTAGTCAAGTTGGTTTGAGTGACTTACTGAGAGGACAAACTCTACCATATTGTGATCGCTATTGCTTAATGGTTCTATTACTTGAAGATCAGTAATTAGCCTATCGTCGGTAGTTACTACTAAATCTAAAATACTGTCCAACCTTGTAGGTTCCCCAACCTTTTGAATAAGAAAGCTATCCTTGAGAAAATTAACTAAACGATTACCTTCTGCGTCTCCCTGCATTGTATCGTAATTCACATTGGTGCAATTGAAGTCACCCATAACTAAAGCCTGCTCACTACCGATTATTCTCTTTAGTTCACGATATAATGCTTCATCCGTATCAGCTGTTTGATTAGGGGACCTATATATAACCGCAACAAGAAGTTTGAAATCATTCAATTTAAGTTCTGCTATAGTTGAATCTATCGGTTCTGGAATTGTGTGCTTTACTTCTATAATGTTCGCAATTTTATCTCTGATATACAACATAACACCGCCTCTTCGCCTACCTATTCTGTTTTTAACAAAAGTCTATAACCTTTAATTTGATACTCCCCTACAAAGTCATGTGTTTCAGTGCTAAGCCATGATTCATTTATTGCAATTACATCATAGTCTTTACAAACAATTAAAGAAAAAAAATTTGTTTATTTTATTTCGTAGGCTATGAGCATTTAAGGATAGAACCTTCAAATTGTTTGTAACTGCGACACCTTCGTGAGCACAGGGGAAATTTGTGGAATTTATGCTGGGACCATTCGAGTTACGGCAGCCTGAAAAGAAGAGAGAGTATTATGAAATAATCTTCCTAAATTGCTAGCTCCAATGTCATTAACCCTTATGCTGCTCTCATCCTCATATGATGCTCAGGAAGTTTGTCGGAAGAATGCTCCCAGCATCATATGATGATCGCGTTATTTTTTTTATGTTTTCGCACAAAATCCCAATAAAAATAAATGATTTTGCATTTTAATGCTATTGATGACTCAGATATATTCATAAACCATCCGCAACAAACATACACACACATGCATGCATGTATACATATGCACACATGTACACATAAACGAGCAAGTATTATACTTACATTTGAGTTTTGAAGAATGTACATTATATTTGTCCTCTTGAAAAATAATTTTTTATTCCTTTTGAAAAATAACTCCTTATAAAATAATTGTTTATAAAATAAATGTTCTTTTGATAAATCTACACTTTCCATTATACTTATATAAAATAATTGTCCTTTTGGAAAATAATTGTTCATAAAATAAATGTTCTTTTGATAAATCTACACTTTCCATTATATTTATATAAAATAATTGTCCTTTTGGAAAATAAATATTCTTTTGATAAATCTATCTACACTTTCTATTATACTTATTTACAACATTGTTTTACACTTTTACTGAATTTATTATTTAGTAGTTGGCACAGGTGTGGTAGAGAACAAGGCACTTGAGGCACAATGCAACTCTGCATTCCGGACACCAAGTAGAAACTTTTCTAACATGTTTTTTTCTTTGTGTTGTTACTGTTGTATGTGCGCATACATGACATTGTCATTGACCTACATTGTTCCAAGTGATGCCTTTCAATGTAATTAGCTGAGAGAAGTCTGTCAGGAGCATTTGGTCTCACACTTTGTCTTCCAGGATGTGGGGGTTATTTGAGCATACTTTGTGGAAATCTGCTTTTTCGTAGGTTTTTTGTAGAGTACAAAGGAATTGTAAAGAGAAATATCCAAAAGATGAAAGAACACCTTCTTATACCACTTCACAGTTTTCCTAATGCATTCTACGCTGCTAATCTGCATATCAGATTTGTCCACCAGACGCATATTTTTGTTATAGTCCACAATAGCATCTGGTTTGAATTTTATTTTGTTTGTTCGACGATCGACCTTTCCTGAGTCAATCATTCTTCCACTGAATTGTTGTTAGCATATGCACATCTCTTTTATCTTATCAGTCCATTTTAGTGCTGATAAAGGTTTTGATTCCATCAGATGGCATTCTCCTTTTCTACTTGGGGGAAACTTGGGCATGTTTTTTCTATTTACCTTTACAGTTCCACATGATCCTGTTTTATTTACATGCAGATATTTGCATAGTGATGGGCTCGTATACCAGTTGTTGGTATACAGAATGTGGCCTTTATTCAAATATTTAGCTAAAAGTGTCTTTACAATTGCTCCAGAATGTCCTAGAGGATCATTTGCAGGATAATCTATGTCCGATCCAGAGTAAATGATGAAATCCAAGACAAATCCAGTTTCACAATCACAAAGGATAAAAAATTTCACTCCAAATCTATGATGCTTGGAGGGTATGTATTGTCGAAAAATTACCCTCCCTCTGAAAAGTACGAGAGATTCATCAGTAACTAATTTTTGTCCTGGATTGTAAATATTTGAAAACTTTGACTTCATTTGAGTTATACAGTGTCTGATTTTTACAAGACAATCATTTGGGTGATTTGGAGGAATCAAATTGTCTGTGAAATGCAGAAATCTCATGAGTAATAAATATCGATCTCTTGACATATACTTGCGAAAGGAAGGTGTTTCAGTCAAGGAGTCTGAACCCCAGTAATCCTGCAGTCTATGTTTATTTATGTGTGGCATGAGCATTGTTAGAGCAAAAAAGATGTACAGTTCATCATTTTTTGTATCATGCCATTGTTGCATCCTGGAAGATTGAGATGGGCCTAATCTTCTTTTCTCATATTAATAAAACTCATTTGTTTGTTCCACTATATTTTGCATCATCATAACATTGTCAAAGAAATACTCGAAAAAATTTATTTCTGAACTTGCTTCATTTAGATTGCAACTTTGTTGAAGTCCTACATTTTCTTGAAAGCAATATCTGTTAGACTGGCAATGTTGCACACTTTGCCATGAAAATGAACTATTACTACTTGCTGTAATATCATCTCCATTCTCACTTATATCAGTTTCACTATAATCACTTTCACACACTGCTTCCAGAGCTTATTGCCTCTAACGCAGCTCTCATTTGTTCATAACTTCCCAGTCTTTGTCTTTTAGCTGCCATAGTGCACGTTTCATTCCCCCACTTTCTTATACAAGACTGAACATAAACGCTTGAAAATGTGTAAATTTTCACAAGATTCTACTCAACCATATTCCCAAGTTACCCACTAAATTCTGTTTCATTTGTAAGAGAAAACGTTTATTTATTAAGGGAAACAAAAATAATTTAACAAAATGGTGCTTGACTTGATTTATTTTACTTTAACAAAAGGGTAAATTTCCTGATTGTTTTGTGCACAGGCGGAAAGTACACAGTCAGGAGTTGCGCATCTGAAGGGTTAAGATGGTATATATATAGACAAGTCTATATATATATATATATCCCCGCAAGGGGGTTCTAAGCTCATGCTCTTGAGTGCTCTTTGTGCTCGTTTGTACGTGCTTGTTCCTGGAGGTTTCACGTGCGCCCTCCCGGCCCTAGCACCCAAGGATGATGGGGCTCGACCCTGCAGTCCTTGTCATCCTTGGTCTTTTTCCACTTCGACTGTCCCCTCCACCCTTTCTTCTTCCTCTGTCTTTCCTCTCACTTTTTCTTTGTTTTTCCGCTGAGATATGCCCTTTTAAATAGAGGCGAATCGGTTCTTCCCGAACTTAAAAAAAAAAAATATATATATATATGTATACTAGGGTGCATCAAATTTCCCATGATTTTTCAAAATGTTTTATTTCAATCTGTCCCTATGATTACTCTGTTCCAATGCCTGAAATAGCACATATGGCCAAATTTCAAAGATTTATGTGGTCATCTAGGGGGTCCACATCATTGATGCAATATTTAGTATTGGAGTTAAATTGACCAAAAATTAAACATTTTATATCCCCATTTCCGTGTTTGCAAAAGTATGAACCAATAAAAATGTGTTAAATAATCAAAACAGGGATACATTACATTGATTTCTACATTACATTCTGGTTTATACATTACATTATTGGTGATACAAGCAAGTTAAAGTCAAAAGAACACTACGTTAATAAAAAATGTTCAAGAACTGTAAATGAACATGAACAATTAGTTTAGGCTCTAGTTTTCCTCTTTCGAAGATTAGGAAGCTTCTTTCTGTCGGATTCAACAACTTGTAGGACATTTTGGTAATGTTGTTGTGATCTGGCAGCCATGAGAAAATCAGAACTTAGCTTCACCCCACACTCAGCACAATCATTTATGACGTTAACTGCCGAGATGTGTTCTCTGGACATTTGAAAGGAAGCTAATTCTGGCCAATTTTCGATATTATGAGTCAGGAAAGAACTGTCAAGTTCCAGAACAGAGAAAATGTACCATGAATCTTCGTTGATTAAGTCACCAAGCTTTGTTGTGCTGGAAATGGAGTTTGGAAATTTGGGTTCCCCAAATCCTGTGCCAAATCGATGTTGTGGTAAAGATGCCTGATCTTGTGCTGGCTTTACTGCTATAAATCTCTCAGCCAGATAGCAGCGTTCAGCTTCAGGGACTGCATCATTAAAGAGCGCAAGAGGTCAGTCAGGTACCGCGCTTGAACAGGTGATCCACCACCAGCTGTACAGCAAGCAAACAAAGTTCACAAACACGCAGTTTGGGTCATTGTGCTTCTGTGGTAATGGTTCCAGAGGGAAGAGAACTGATCTGCTCCTCCAGCAGCACCATCTTAATGGAGTAGAGAAGCTTGGCCATCCACCTAGCCTTGTGTACAGCACCAGGACGTCGAAATGAAAACTCTCTACTTGTCCCATCCAAGTAGAGCAAACAAAGATCAGAAAATTCTTTGTAGTCATCACGTTGATGCTTCACAACAGACTGCGCGCATGAAATTGCTCTGGCCCTATAGTCATGGATTATGGTTTGTATGCCATCTGAATAAGAGGTACCATCCAAAAATTAAGTGACTGATTATTGTTGTGCGGAACTGTGTCAAAATGCTTTTGGAACCGACAGAATATGGTAACTTCTACTGACAATGGTGGTTCTATTTTCAGATCATTGAAGACTTGTGTAAGGATTACCTCGCCAATGTGATGCTGACAAGCTGACCACAGTAAAGCTCGACCTATGTCCTGTTGCAGACTAACACATGCAGCACAGCACTCACATGACCAGTGTTACTAGCTGTTGTGTCAAAAGTCATGTTCACTACCGAGTCAACACAATTCCATGATCGGAGAAGCTCCATAGTGAGATTAGCAATGATTTGACCAGCTGGCTGATCTGTATTTGGCTTGTAGGAAGGCACACCAAGAAGTTTGATGTCATACGAATTGCCAACTGCTATGGTGAGCCTCTCTTCAGCTTTAGTTTGGTATGACAGAGTTGACATCAGTTTAAAATCCCAGTGAAGAGA
Organism: Bathynomus jamesi; assembly: GCA_023014485.1. Classification (NCBI taxonomy): domain Eukaryota; kingdom Metazoa; phylum Arthropoda; class Malacostraca; order Isopoda; family Cirolanidae; genus Bathynomus; species Bathynomus jamesi. The sequence goes on from JAJOZX010013837.1 coordinate 21,376, forward strand.
CAGGAACTGTGGTGGAACCCAGGACTCTCTGACCAATGATGCAAGCTCTTCACCAACCTTACGTCTTGCTCTGTCGGCAGTAGAATATATGTGAAACTTTTTTTGTGTCACCTCCTGATTCCTCAATGATGGCTTTGGTAAATGCTGCATGTTGGCCGGTGTGATCTTCATGCTTGTAGACAGGGAAACCATCCTATGGTATTTGAGTATGTCATGACTTATAAAAGCAGTTGTTCCTGAGCGAGTTGCTTGGCGAGATTTTCGTGTTTTTGGTTTGTAATCCTCTATATCACCCTCTTCATCCTCAACATCACTGTTGCTTTCCTCACTGTTCTCAATCTGAACTTTGCTTGTAGATGCTTGGGCTTCTTTATGAGCTTTAAGCTGTCGTTCTGCTTGCATCATTTCCTTTTCCTGCTTTCTTTGGACTTTTGATGCGAGCTTCTTGTCATGGCTTCCAAATGATGCGACTCTGTCTGATTTCATTGACCGCAAGAACTCCAGATCTTCAAGATCTTTTATGAGTTGCTCAGCATTCCTTGGCCTCAACTGAAATGTTTCTTGTAACTCCTTTTCGATCCCCTTAAGCTTCGCAACTGCACCAAGCGAAGAACACTGATCCACTGGAAGTTCCCTAAGTTTTGCATTTTTTGCAGATAGTGCTATAATTTTTTCAACAGCTTTCCTCTCAGTAATCATGGCAATGTTGCCTTTCTGATAAAATGGAATAATTTTTTGCAAGACAAATTTAGCATTGTTCCATTTTGTACGGTTAAACGGTAGACCTTCTTGCTGATGAAACATGTAGCATCGCAACACTTGCTCACATGTTGGCAGCCTAGATCCTGTTATCTCTGCATCTGCATCGCTGATTCCAGCACCAAGACCATAAATGGCAGCAGTTTGACGAGTTTTAACAGCATATTTATCATTTGTGCTATCTGAACTGGCCATAATGCACGACAGGTATAAAGAGAACACAAAAAAATTCTGTAAAGAGAGAACACAAAATTCATTAACATAAACATTTAACATAAACACACAAAAATCATATTTATCATAAATACTTGCATATCAGATTATATATTGCAGTTCCTTTTAGAATATTCTATAACTTTCCACCACTTCCTAGCACTTTCTAGAGGTTTCTATCACTTTATAGAAGTTTCTATCACTTTATAGAAGTTTCTATCACTTTTTAGAAGTATATATGACCTTTAGAAATATCACTTACATGTTCTTAGGCTGATTTTTGTAGTGAACAAAATTTTTAAACTTCTACTATTTGGATCTCAAATCACAGAATGACTGTGGGGTTGGTGTGCATATAGGAAGTCTGTGTGGACCCCATAAATGGCATTCAAATCCAAAAATAATTCACATAGTAGGTTTTCTTAACCATTGGAACATTTCTAACTTAGGGACAAAGTGAAACTATGTCATTGGTGATTTTGATGCACCCTAATGTATACACACACTATATATATTTTTTATTTTTTTTATTTTTTTTTTTTTAGGAAGAACCGATTTGCCTCTATTTAAAAGGGCATATCTCAGCGGAAAAACAAAGAAAAGGGGAGAGGAAAGACAGAGGAAAAAGAAAGGGTGGAGGGGACAGTCGAAGTGGAAAAAGACCAAGGATGACAAGGACTGCAGGGTCGAGCCCCATCATCCTTGGGTGCTAGGGCCGGGAGGGTGCACGTGAAACCTCCAGGAACAAGCACGTACAAACGAGCACAAAGAGGACTCAAGAGCATGAGCTTAGAACCCCCTTGCGGGGGCACACTGTATATATATATATATATATATATATATATATGTATAGAAACGACGTAAGTATAGAGGAGCGTTCTGCACCCGAGGAAGAGAAATAACGAACAAATGAAAAATGAGGTGAACCGCCCAGGAATCGAACCCAGGATCTTCCGATTGCCGGTCAGATGCGCTATCCATTACACCACGGACCTCGATCAGTCATAAGTCAAAATTCTCCTACATAGGGCAGAAACCAATGCCCTGAGAGGGCACCCTCGCAAATCGTGAATATGTACATTTAACTGCAATGACCACGCAGTATATTAATGTATAGAAATGACGTAAGTATAGAGGAGCGTTCTGCACATGAGGAAGAGAAATAATGAACAAATGAAAAATGAGGTGAACTGCCCGGAATCGAACCCAGGATCTTCTGATTGCCGGTCAGATGCGCTATCCATTACACCACAGACCTTGATCAGTCATAAGTCGAAATTCTCCTACATAGGGCAGAAACCAATGCCCTGAGAGGGCACCCTCGCAAATCGTGAATATGTACATTTAACTGCAATGACCACGCAGTTCATTTGTTCGTTATTTCTCTTCCTTGTGTGCAGAACACTCCTCTATACTTACGTCGTTTCTATACATTAATATACTGCGTGGTCATTGCAGTTAAATGTGTATATATATATATATATATATATATATATATATATATATATACACACACACACACACACACACACAACACATATATATACAGTATATATAATGTGTGCACACACACACACACACACAACACATATATATACAGTATATATAATGTGTGCACACACACACACACACACACAACACATATATATACAGTATATATAATGTGTGCACACACACACACACACAACACATATATATACAGTATATATAATGTGTGCACACACACACACACACAACACATATATATACAGTATATATAATGTGTGCACACACACACACACACACACAACACATATATATACAGTATATATAATGTGTGCACACACACACACACACACAACACATATATATACAGTATATATAATGTGTGCACACACACACACACACACACAACACATATATATACAGTATATATAATGTGTGCACACACACACACACACAACACATATATATATACAGTATATATAATGTGTGCACACACACACACACACACAACACATATATATACAGTATATAATGTGTGCGCACAACACACACACACACACATATATATACAGTCAACCCTCGACTTACATCATCACCGTCTTACGTAATTTTGAGTTACAAGAAGCCCCACATTGACTGTAATTGATTCGTCTTACGTAATTATTTTGTGTTGCGTAATAGCTGCGTAATCGCGAATGCAGTGCATGACCACTCACTGGCAGGACGCTGGGTATTTCACATTTTTCATTATTATTTTTACTGTGCATTATGAAAATAAAAACCCACTCTAATAGACAGAGTTTATTTCCACGACAGGTGGAATACAGAAACATGAATGAACCAAAACAAGAGGGAAAAACCATCCAGGGACCGACCATTAAGAAATTCGCACCTAGGTTAGATCCCATTCTCCCGACACCGGAAGGGCATTTTCATTAAGTACATTCGCGCAAATTTAAAACTATCTTCCTGTTCTAAACATACAGATTCTATTATTTTTTTATTTTCTTACATAATTATTACATTTATTATTAAATTTATTACATTTAATATTGCAGAATTATTTATTACAGAAATTACAAATTTATTATTACATTGGTTATTACATTGTTGTTTATTATACAGAACTTATAAACCGAAAAACGAATGAAAAAAGCCGATTAGGAAACAATCCAGAGACCATTGAGAAATTCGCACCTAGGTTAGATACTGTTCTCCCAACACCAGAAGGGAATTTTATACAGGGTGCTTATAAGTACATTCCACAAATTAAATCTTTTTATGCCCCTTGGGAACCTTCAGTTAACCAAAAACAATATGTGAGTTTGCCTTACATTGCCGGCTTAGAAAGAGTAAAACCGTTGACGAAAGATTTTAAGTTTGCTTTGGCATTCAAATATTCGTTTCTACCGTGAAAAGTAAATTGGTTAGGAATAACGTTGCAAAAGAGGAACAAGCCTGTGTCTACAGCATTCCCTGTAAAAGTTGTGATTTAGTATACGTGGGAGAAACTGGAAGAAATATTGAAACCTGTATTAAAGAACACAAATATGCCTTCAGAAGTTGTAATACTAATAATGCCATTTTTTTATCATGCCAGCCAAAATAATCATGCTATAGATTGGGAATCAAGTAAGGTACTTATAAATATAATAATTATGTCAAAAAGAAAAATAATAGAATCTGTGTGTATAGAAAAAGTAGATAATTTTAATTTGTGCGAAGGTACTTATAAGTTAGACCCTTTAATGAGATTCTTGGTAAAAAATCCCTTATGGAGTCGTGGGAACGTGTCGAACCTAGGTGTGAATTTCTTAAATGTTTCTGGATTGGATTGTTTCCTTACTCACTTTAGTAAATGAATAATGGAAGTAATAAATGTGGAAATAAATATAAATGTAACAGATGTAATAATAAAGGTAATATTATAAATTTAATAATTAGGGTGAAGGTAATAATAATAAATGTTAAAAAAATGTAAATGCAATAATAAATGCAGTAATTATGTCAAAAATATTAGAATCTGTATGTATAGAACAAGAAGATAGTTTTAATTGTGGGAATGTACTTATAAGCGGACCCTGTAATAAAATGCCCTTCCGGTGTCGGAGAACGGTATCTAACTAGGTGTGAATTTCTCAATGGTCTCTGGATTGTTTCCTAATCGGCTTTTTTCATTCGTTTTTCAGTTTATAAGTTCTGTATAATAAACAACAATGTAATAATAAATTTATAATTTCTGTAATAAATAATTATGCAATATTAAATGTAATAATTATGTAAAAAAATAAAAAATAATAGAATCTGATGTTTAGAACAGGAAGATAGTTTTAAATTTGCACGAATATACTTAATGAAAATGCCCTTCCGGTTGTCGGGAGAATGGGATCTAACCTAGGTGCGAATTCTAATGGTCGGTCCCTTGATGGTTTTTCCCTCTTGTTTTAGTTCATTGTGTTTCTGTATCCACCCGAGGAGGATGCTAGTGGGCATCGAAACTGTCGTGGAAATAAACTCTGTCTATTAGAGTGGGTTTTATTTTCATATTTTGACTTCACGTAGAAAAAGTGAAGTTGAGTTTTTGCATTTATACTGTGCATTAATAAAGTGATACTGTATGAAGTGATTAATAATTTAGCAAATTAATAAGTAAATTAATTTTTTATTATTAATTTTTAATATGTATTTTCTTTTTACAGATGGTGTTTCTTAATAATAATTATTAATTACCATTTTAATTCTGTTTATATACAGTTTTTATCAAAAAATTTAATTATTTTATTATTTTCATTACTTTTTGGGGTCCTGGAATGGATTACCCGATTTACATGTATTTTGGGGGTTTGACTTATGTCATTTTCGAGAGTTAAGTACCCATCTCGGAATGGATTTAATATGTAAGTCGAGGGTGGAGTGACTGTTATATATATATAAATATATATATAAATAAATTTTGAAATAAATTGTCACACTTCAATTGGGAAAATGTAATGGGGAAACCAACCCAAAACTAATGTGGGAATCATTCGAAACAGTATTAGGACTATTAATGAGGAATGTGTACGTGCGAAAAGTAAACAACAAGCCCTTGTGGTTTACTTCTAGAGTAGGAGACATTAATAAAGAGTAGAGACAGGGCTTATAGCTACATAAGTGCGATAAAGGCAATTTGTGGTTAAGAAACAACTACATATCTCTAAGGCGTGAAAGCAAAAAGTGTAATAAAAAAGTCTAGCGCGAATTTGAAATCTCCATAGCTTGTGACGGTAAAGAAAACCCCCAAGCAATTCTTTCAATAGTCAACAATAGAAATCCAGTTAAAAAGTGTCTTGGGGCTGTTGAAAAATGTTTGAAGGAGAGATCTAGTTTCTGAAAACGAGGAAATGGCTACCTTGCTAAACGAATCTTTACATCAGTTTTTTACTATAGAAGATGTAATGAATATCCCTACAGTCATAGACATAATACCTTTTGATAATGGTATATTTTGGATAATATTGTGGTTTAGTGAAGGGGAGGTAATGCGCTATATGATAAAATAAAATGGTAAATCACCGGGGCTGGATTCCATATATCCCCAATAAACTAAAAGAATTAAAAGATAGCATTGTGTGCCACGAAGAAAGATTGAATGCGTCTATTTCTGAGGTGTGTACCAGATAATTTCAAGTTAGCAAACATAGCACCTATCTTTAAGAAAGGCGATAAAGGTGTGGTGGGAAATTATAGGCCAATCAGTTTAACGTCTGTATAGGTAAGCTACTGGAATTAATAATTAGGGATTGTATAGTCGAACACTTAGAATTGTATAACTTAGTTAGAAGTACGCAGCATGGTTTTAGGCGAAACAAATCTTTCTTAGCTAATCTTTTAGAATTTTTTCAAAGCATGGTTGATGTAGTGTGTTTAAATTTTCAAAAAGCATTTGACACTGTACCACACAAAAGACTCATTGAGTAAACTAAAGTAATAAATTGGATAGAAGAATGGTTGTGAGGTAGGAAACAGAGGGTGGTCATTGATGGAGCTGAGTCATGTTGGGCTAATGTAGCAAGTGGCATTCTTCAGGGCTCTGTATTGGGCCCCTTGCTTTTTCTTATATATATTAACAATTTAGATGTCGGCCTAGTCAGTACAGTTTCAAAGTTTGCGGATGACACAAAGCTGGGTGGTAGGGCGATTAATGACGAAGATAGAGGTAAAATCCAGAATGCTCTGAATAAAATTGTTGATTGGTCAGTCACATGGCAAATGAGATTTAATGTCAATAAGTGCAAAATTTTACATATAGGTTCGCGTAATGGTAATTTTGCGTATAATATGTCAGGGGAAGAGTTGATAAGCGTAGAGCAGGAAAAAGATTTAGTAGTCACTGGTGATTTAAAAGTAGTGAAACAAAGTACAGCAGTGGTCAATAAAGTGAACAAAGTGTTAGGTTTTATAGCTCGGAATTTTGAGTACAAATTGCGCGATATTATAGTTCCTCTTTATAAATCATTAATTAGACCCCATTTGGAGTATGCGACCCAATTTTGGAATCCGCATATGTACAAAGATATAGACAAAATCAAAAGAGTTCAAAGACGAGCAACTAAGATGATTCCGTCGCTTAGGTCAAAGTCGTACGAGGATAGGCTTAAAGAGTTAAAATTGACTGCACTCGAGACTAGGAGGCTAAAGGATGATCTAATCCAGGTTTTCAAAATTATGAATGGGTTCAATAACGTAGATAGAGATAGCTTTTTCGAAATATCTCAATATAATAGGACTAGAAATAACGGGTGTAAGTTGACAAGTAGAAAGTTCGAGACAGCAGTTGCCAGAAACTTTTTTACGCATAGAATAGTAAATAGCTGGAATAGTTTGCCAGTAGAAGTAATTAGTAGCACGTCTATAAACATGTTTAAAAGTCAATTAGATGCATATGCTGATAGATTGGGTATAGTTTAAGGTAGTAAAATTAAGGGTTGGATAAGATAGATTTTGATTGTCTTTTCATTAAAGATCACAATAACCAGACTAGAGGTCGTAGTATGAAATTATTTAAGCAAGATGTAGAATAAATTTAAGAAAACATAGTTTTACAAGTGTTGTGGGATATAGGGAGGCAGCATCTTGGGTTAGGGGATACTCTCTGTCTTTACACACCCCATTTAAAGAGATTCCTCTACCAAGCAGTGCCTCCCCATAGTACTGTGAGGTATTGAAAAACTCATGATTTTCACTTGCCCCACAAACACCTTTAAATGGGAGACCCAAAACGGGTGCACACACATTTCTACATTACTGTACAGTCTTTACAGCCACACCTACACTCTTCCTCCTATGTATATATATTGTAATGTATATGGTTGTAAATTGTGACTTGGTCCGCAATTGATATGGACTGTGACTTATTTTTGGTTGGCAAGGTACTGCTATTGATGGATACCATAATGAAATTGACTGGATTCTTTGGATCTGATATATTTGCAGGTCGGTTATAAATAGATATAGAGTGTAACATATTGTGGATAGTAGTCTATTATGACTTGATCCTCTGGATCCAGAGATTCTATCTTTAGTTTTAAATTGATGATTATTTAGTTTTGTAAAAATTGGTAGTTGCCAATGTACAGGCAGTTTTTACATAGTGGAGCCGCCTCGATGGGCCGAAGTGGCCCCTAGTGTGCCCACTATAAAAATTTCTTATGTTCCTTGTGGTTTGGAACCCATGTAAAATTGTAGGTCCCCTCCACCACCATGGAGGACATGCACAATACACAATTACAAACACAGTTAGGTAGACCAGCCATGAGTGGATCCTAGGGTCTTTGTTGGTCTGAAACATTATAACACTATAACATATATATATATATATACCGGTATATTACCTGTTATTTGTACAATTTATGAACTAACTAATTCATGAAAGCATCCATTTATTTCTTAAAATTATCTGTTTATGGGCTTAAATAGATATCTGCCTTAAAATTTTTTAGAATACCATACATATAAACAAATTAACTGTTTGCTTAAGTAAAAACAAGAAGTGGTACCTACCATATTAACATAACGTAGGTTTTACTTTAAAGATGAGAAATGTAGCCTATATAAATTAGCAGTAAATGTAGAGAAAACTCTGGGGTAACTAGGTATTTTTTAATAAGAAGTGGTATTTCTAGAGGTCTTTTGCTCCTGAATCCAGTGGTGATATTCAATTCTTGGGGAAATGGCTAGTTTTTGAGATATAGGCCATTTCTACCCTAACTATCTGGATCACACAAAAGTGGGCAGGGCTTTGAAGAAGAGGGAAATTGAGGGGTAAACACACAAAAAAAACAGTAATAAGCAAACTAAAAACTAACCTAACCCAAATACAGGAATACCCTGATTTATGAAAGGGTTAGGTTCCTGGAAAACCTTTCGTAAATTGAGAAGGATTCTCCCATTGACTCACATTATAAAAGCTGAGATACGTCCCAGTCCCCTCAAAAATCGCACCTTTAAGCACATGTTTGCCAGTCATCTTCACTGTTTTTCAGGTTCTATGGCAAAGAAGCACAAGGGAGTAAGGTATCCACAAGTTTGAAACACGAGGTGCAAACAGGTTAGATGCTACAAAAAGATGCTGTATGAAATAAACATCAGCAAGATCTCCACACAGTACATATAAACAGACAAATTTTGTGAGAAATTAAATTGTGATTAAATGTGTAATATACTTATATTTTTACATGAAAAGTGATTAGTGAGTATTAATATCAACTTCAACATCTACCATACTCACTTTTGAAATTTTTCAAATTTTTTCATAACTGCAAATTTTCATAAACCAGGGCTTTGTAAATCAGGGTATGCCTGTACTTCTGAACTGCTTGAACAAACAAGAGTGCAGCTGTCACATGCCATAACAAACAAAGCAACAGTGATGTGCATCTGGCTAATTGTCAAGAAACACATGCGCTGATTGGCTGTAGAATATGAGTTTTTTTCATTGGACATAAAATTAAAAATTGAATAACTTCAAAACTAGCCATTTCCTTAAAAAATGAATATCACCACTGGATTCAGGTACCTCTAGAAATACCACTTCTTATTAAAAAATTGTTACCCAGGGTTTTCTCTACATTAACCAAATTAGCTACTGTATAGGATTTAAGACACTAAAATAAACAATATCAAGTTAAAATTTAACTGAGTTTTGCCACTCTAACTAGTTACTGTCTTTGGTTCTGAATAAAAAAAAGGAAGTTACTAGTGCAGTACTCAACAAAGGCTAATCTGCTCTGTCAAGTGTTTAAGGTTCATCCAACTTCAACAACTGTTGTAACCTTACATAGCCTAATGCCCAAACTGAGAACTTGGGCAGAGATTTATCAGTTCTAATACATCACTCTTTTAGGCTAAAATATTCTGGTACTGTAGTTGGTGAAGTAATTTTTTTAGATTCATTTGATGGGGGTACCATATTTGCCTCAGCTTATCCTACTTTTTGTTGGATATGGAACCACTTCACTCCTGTTTTTGGAATAGCTTATATACCATACTCCCCGCAAGGGGGTTCTAAGCTCGTGCTCTTGAGTGCTCTTTGTGCTCGTTTGTACGTGCTTGTTCCTGGAGGTTTCACGTGCGCCCTCCCGGCCCTAGCACCCAAGGATGATGGGGCTCGACCCTGCAGTCCTTGTCATCCTTGGTCTTTTTCCACTTCGACTGTCCCCTCCACCCTTTCTTTTTCCTCTGTCTTTCCTCTCACTTTTTCTTTGTTTTTCCGCTGAGATATGCCCTTTAAATAGAGGTGAATCGGTTCTTCCTAAAAAAAAAAAAAAAAAAAAAATATACCATACTGTATTTACTCGCATATAATGCACACCCTGAGTTTCAGAGACCAGATTCAGAAAAAAAAATGTTTGCTTGCTCATATAATGCACAATTTAGGGTGCATCAAAAATGGCAACTTTCAAAAATTGATTTGGCCCTACGTTATTATGGTTACATTCCCTAAAAAAAATTCACATGCAAAATTTCAGGTCAATTGATTAATATCTACTGGGTCTACCTAGCTCCTAAACTTTGACAAAAATGACAATTTTTTGGATAAATTGCCTTAAATTATTTTTTTTCACATATACCTTTATTTTATTGAATTGAATGATCCTTAAGGTACTATAGGCCTAGTATGTTTAGTTTGTTTGTGTTTAAGCCATAGCTACTATTAATAAACATCATTTGCCATCATGAAATACCTACCGTATAGCTATTTTTTCTTATTTTCAGGCATGTAGACTACTTTAATATTAATCTATGTTTCTATTACAGGTCAATTTTTGATATATGTTGGTGATAATAGTTGATATATGATATAATGGATAATAGTGGTAAAGCCAGTGAAGTCACTTCTAGTGGTAAAACTTGTTCAAGTGGTGCAGATAAAGTTGATGTAAAAACACGAAAAAAACCTGTATATTTGGATTAGGTCCTGGCATCACAAATAATGATGCAAAGATTGTAGGATGTCGCTTGCCAACAAGTGAACAAGTTCTTAGATGTTTCCTATTTCACCAGCAACAGGGTCTAAAAGAGAGAAGAACTAAGCGAGATATAGCTAAAATTGTTTTAACAGAAATTCAACCATTCTACAATAAAGCCAACATACCAATGATTACTGAGAAAAAAGCATGTGAGAAAATAATTTCATTGTCAGAAAAGAATGCGAAACTGAGAGAAATTCCATTGAAAAGAAGAGAGCTACAAAGACAAGACTAGAAGATATGGAAATGCAACTTAAAATGACTTTTCCACTGTGGATTAAAAATGCCGAAAAAATTATGAGTAATCCAGAAGATATACAATTTCTTCAATCTATGCAAGGGGATAGAATTGCTTCTTTTGGAGCTCATGATCAAACTTTAGCATCCAAAATGAAGCGCATTAATTTTCAAAAATGTGAAGAAAATGCGAGAAAAGAAAAGGAATTGAGAAACACTGAAGCTTCTTGCAGTTATGTTGAATTAGAAAGCAGTAGCACAAGCGATACAACTACCATTGAGAGTGAGTCAGAAGCTAATGATGGAGCTGAAAAAGATGGAAAATCCACACAGTCAACAGTCTGTTTAGGTACTCAAGCTATTATTCCTCATGTCATTCTGAAAAGACTGAAACTTGTTTCTTTGGCATCAAGAATGAAAATGACTCCGGCACAACAGGCTGCATTCACAAAAGCTTTTGTTGAAGAATGTGGTGGTAACACTAAGGCAGTGGCAACTTCATATGCTACAGCTGATAGAGCAAGACGCGAAGTAGCCCAAAAAATTTCAAGTTCCATTAAAAAATCCTGGAATCCTCCTAAATTGGCCTCTCTTCATTGGGATTCAAAAATAATTTCTACTCTGCAGGATAAATATGTTACAGAAGAACGATTAGCCATATCAGTTGGAAATTCAATGGATCTCAAACTACTTGGTATTCCATCATATCATCCTAGTGCTGGTGGCAGTGGCCAATCTGGGAAAAACTTGACTGAAGAAGTTATGAAGCTACTGAAATTGTGGAACTGCTCCGATTCAATAGTGAATTTGGTTTTTGACACTACAGCAACCAACACGGGACATGTGAGCACTGCATGCATAACTATCCAACAAGAGATTGGATGGCCTTTATTATGGTCTGCATGCAGGCATCATGTTGGTGAAGTTATTATGAGTCATGTGTTTCAGGACATGAAAGTAGAAACTTCGAGTGGACCAGAAATTAATGTCTTTAACAGATTTTGAGAAAAGTTTCAGTGGATTTCCAACGATGAAAAATTGAAAAAAATTGACTTCAATCAGTACTCCAAAGCTGTCCAGGAGATTCTTCAGGAATGGACTGATTATGCAATTCAAATAAGTAATATAGAAAAGCAACATACACGATATGACTACAAACAATTTTCTGACTTAGTTGTGTTATACTTAAATGCAGGACCTAGTGATAAGGATATAACCCTTCAGCTACCTGGTGCTATACATAGAGCCAGATGGATGAGTAAAGCAATATATGCTCAAAAAATTGCATTACTAGAAGATAATATCTTGAAACTACCTTCAGTAACAATCACAAACAAGCAACAAATTCTGAAACTAAGAGACTTTGCAACCTTCATTTCACTGATTTACTACCCATGGTGGATGACCTGCTCTTCAGTTTTTGATGCACCATAGCACGATTTGCAGCTTTACAAAAAGCTTCTTAGATACGAGGAAGTAAACAAGCAAATAGCAAAAAGTGCTCTAACATTTTTGAAACGTCATTTCTGGTACCTTTCATCAGAGATGATTCCTCTTGTATTATTCAGCGATTTGGTTCCAAAAAATGAACTTCGTGCTATAACAAACCATCTACTTTCCTATAAACCACACAAGATTGAGACAGTGGTTCCAGAAGGTGGACATGGATCTAGTTTTGGAAAGCCTAATTTCCCTACCAATCTACGATCGGAAACCACACTAGCTGACTTGGTTGACAAAAACTCATGGTTCATATTCTCTTCACTACAGTTAGACTATGATTTTTTAATGGTTGAGATTGTTGAATGGAAAACAACAGCATCATTTATATCTTTCAAAGAAAAACTTTTGGCTATAAATGTCATAAATGATGGCTCTGAGAGGGCAGTAAAACTATGCAGTGACTTTTATGAGGCTGCAAGGACTGAAGATCATCTTCAAAATGTTCTCCAAGTTATAGAAGCTGACAGAAAAGCCACTCCTAATCTGAGAAAGAGACAAGCTTCTTTATCATCTGTTTTAAAAGAAAAAAGGACAAAGAAGAAGAATTAAGATATCAATAAGCAATAAATCAATTTTTACAAGTATTTTATCATGAAGTACCATTTTTAATAGGTGGAGGTGGTTGGGGGATGCTTGGCAAGTTGGGTCCTTGTCCCACATCCTGGTAACTCACTTCATGATTCTCAGAATAATACAAAAAAAAAGTCTAAAAAGACAGATAATTTCATGAATTGAGGCTAAAACTTGCCTAAAACTAACTATATTTACAATTTTTTTTTTTCAAACAAAATCTACAACGCTTACACACAAGATTTTCTAGTAAAACCATAAAATTCCACAATTGTCAAATTTTCATCTTCGAGGTGGACCTGCTAAATATTGTCAGAACAGCTTGAAACGTGGACACTGAAGGTTTGTTGGGGATTGTAACCGTAATATCATAGGGCCGAATCAATATCCGAAGTTCGAAATTTCACCCCTTATAGGCTGATGCACCCTAAATTGCACATCCCACTCAATCATGGTGCTGGTGTAATTTTAGACTGAGTTTTGAAACAAGCTGCAACTTGTTTGTTGCTCTTCCCATGTGCTGTTTGGTAACTAATTCAAGAAATGCAGTACAGTATCAGCAGTGCCCTTGATGGTATTGAAAATGATCTACTGTGGGAGGAGGAAGAGGATGCAAGCAACCCCAATGACCCCTCTGAAGAAGCGGGTGACTCCTCAAACACCAGTGACTCAGGCATGGCTGTAGAAATTGTATAGATAGTAATTATGGTAAACCTTTCATTTAAAAAATGTGTGTTGCACTGTGATTACCTGATTAACCTAATGTTGTCAATAGTGTAATGTTAAGTGGGTTCTGTATAGTGATTTTATTTCGCATACTAAGGAAGTATGGCTATAAGAATTTAATAAAAATGTCTGTGTATTCTTCCATTGTTTGTTATACCTATTTAATATTGATGTTTTTCATGTTTTGCCTACACATAGATAGTGTGCACCCTGATTTTAAAGATGGGGAAAATGGTAAAAAAAAGTGTGCATTATAAGTGAGTAAATATGGTATACAGTGATCCCCCAACCTGCATGAATTCAGATAGGATGAGGACATTTCACTACCCTTTTTTCGATCTGCATGAGCTAAGATTCAAAGATAGATCAGCATGAATTTTTTTAAATTGTGGTAAATACAAAAAATTACTTAATACTTTTTCATGTATGCCTTACAATATATATGATACTTACACGTATGATACAATATGATACTTATGCGTTAGGCTGGGTCAAAATTTTATATTGAAAAGGTACATATTGTGAGGGGTTTGAATGGAACGCAGGAACCCCCCTCATAAATTATTTTCGCTGTTTAAAGCCTCCTACCCCTGGCACAATTTTTCACTTTTTGACCTATATTGAAGAATATTGCATTTATACGAGACTTACTCTACATTCAGGTTTTTTGATGGCATAAATCTTTATTAATGTATAATATTTTATTTAATAATGTACAGTATTAGGAAAATTAATTAAGTACAACAATATATTCAGAAGAAAAAAATTAGGCATAATAAATGTGCTAAAATTCAATTAACTTTTTCATTGTTCCTTATCACATCAAAGGGGAAGAAATTTTCAATATCATTAGGAAATTTTATTTCATATGTGGGTCATTCTCTGTCAGATCAACCAGTGCCTAACACCCTCATCTCTCAGATTTTGCTGAAATTTGGTTTATAGGGAGTTTGTCGGCCCTGAATCCATTTCTGAAATTATAAGGTCAATCCAACCAATGGTTCAAGAGATATGACCTCGGGAAATTTGAGGTCACTTGCGAGGTCACTAACATTTGGCGACCCATAACTTGGGTAATAATGGTCACAATTATATAAAAGTATATATATTTAGAATCAGAAAACGACAAGTTGATAATTAAAATTCAAATGCTGTGCTTGTTGATGCCTCATTGATTTCAAGTTCATTTTCAGATGAAGATATTTCAGGAATATTACTAGTTTCTTCATAGCAAGAGCTTTTTTCATCTTCATCTAAAGTTTTTTTTTCAGGCAATGATTCCAGCATTTCCCTACACTGCTTACAAAGCCTGTGATCAACTGTTAATTTGATTTCAGGCCTTTTATCAATTAAATATTGAGATACAATTCGTAGACATTTGGTTCGATATTGGCCTTTGTGTGATTGAAAGGGATTAGCACATTTCTGTTAAGTTTATCCATTTTTTAAAAATTAGTGTATTAAAATGAGTAAGTTATATTTAAATGGCATTCCTTAATAGAAATTAATTTAGAATATTAAAACTAGTAAGTTATTTAAATGGCATTCCATAATTTAGAAATTCACTTCGAATATTAAACAAATATTTTCTGAAAAGATGAAAAAACATGAATTATTTAAAGGTTAATTTTAATTAAAAATACTTCCTGATCATACTTATCACTGGCCACTTATAACCTTTTAGGAACATGTTCCACATTGGTAAGTGAACATTTGTAAAAAAAATTGAAAAATTGGGGATGGTATATTTTTTAAATTTAAGGTCAAAGGTCAAGGATATTTTTTTAAATTTTCATTTTAGAGGCTTATGACAAGATAGATAATATGACAAGCTGTTTAAGAGCTTCAAAATGACACTAGAATCAGAACTCTAGATTTATTAGTTATGTGGCTACAGCAATTTGAAATTTGACAGTAAGTAAAAAATCAGGTCAAAGGTCCAAATTTTGTGACCCCATATCTCAGCAACCAAAGATCAGCCAGCTCTAAAATTTGGGGAATTTCAGTTTCTCACACATACCTACTAATGTACCAAATATCATTAAAATCCAAGATGGTCATGTTCAAATTCACCTTTTTTTGGCTGAATTGACATAAAATGAATGACCCATTATCTCTTTTTGCCAATCGATCATCTCAGTGTAGTCAGTAGATTGGAAATTGAGGGTTTGAGGCAACTCAAAGTTTCTGGTACCTGAAAATCCTATTGTTGAAAGGATGATTTTCTGAATAGCTTGCTCCCTAATTTCTAGTCTCTTGTCAGTTACCATTGATATGAGTATATTTTCTAGGTGGGCAAAGTAGGCATTATTCTTTAATACTGGTTCTATGATTGACCTATGTTGTTCATCTAAATTTCGAAGCAAGCACATTAAATGCCAAAAGTTATATACACCATCAGTTGCATTTGGATGAGATTTTATCCAAAACCATCCTGGAGCATAGAACTGCATAATAATCTTAACTACCGTAAGATGGGGTAACTGGGCACCTGCTGGGGTAACTAGGCACTACTAAGTTTAAGGTAAATTTCGTTATATAACAGTATGAATTTTTTCCATAAATTGTAAGTATCTACCTATGTAATAGGTGTAGGTACTTAAAATGAAAAAATAATAACGAAATGTACCTTAAACTTAGTAGTGCCCAGTTACCCCATCTTACGGTATATCTTGAAGGTTTTTATCGTGATTTGGCATTGAGATATGTAATTGAAGGACCCTGTTGGCTAGAGTTAGCAGCGAGCATGATGAAGAGTACCTGGGGGTTGAGTGGACAGATCTTGAGAAGTGTGTCCAGTTTGCACTGCCAGACACATATCATAGAGATATCTTTGATCACTGCTTAGCTCCTTCACAACATTTGCTGGAATTTCTTTAATATTTCCCTTTACGCAAGAATATTTGACTACCTCCAATTTTGTTAAATCTGTTTTCAGTTTATTCCCAGTTGAACCCACAAAAGTATTTGGACCTGTTGTTTTACTATCAATGACTTTGTAGACCTGCATAAAAGGCAGCTCATTCAAATGCAAGAGGCACACCAACCACTGCACTGGTCTGTTGAGATGAATTTCAACCAGTTTTATGGCTCCACCAATTTTTCCTGTATTTACAGGAGTACTATCACACAGTAAAGCTTTGATAGTATCTGTGTTGTTCGAGTCTGTAATAAGAGTTATCAACTCTTCTGCTATGCAGCGAGCAGAACTTTCCATTATCTGGTGTGACATATGGTCTACACAGATGCTTCCAGGTTTTTTCACAATAACATAATGTTCTTTTATCTTTCCACTTTTAGTAGTTGTGTTATCTTTCCTTCCATCAAATTCAAGGCACTCCATCTTCAGATTTTCAGATTTAGACCTAAAAGTATTTGTTTCACCCATGCGATTTCTTTCCCTTTCTAATTTCTCTCTGTCAAGCATGTTGGTGTGGTTAAGGATCCCCATATCTTTTAAAGCTGCATTGACTATTGCAGCTGCAGCTCTACAACTTACACGATAATGATCTGCTGTTAATGCTAGGTTTTTAGAGGAGTGCCTGTTCTGAATATTCTCAGTCAATTCTAAATTGGCCTCATAATCTACATCCTGACTCTCTGAATCTACATCCATGTCTTCTTCGGTATTTTCTATAAATTCTGATGGTAAAACATGTGGCTTCAGTCATTTCTTCTTGTGCTTTTAGTTGATGGTTTTGTGCTTCTTGGGCTCTTGCTAAAGATCTCTTCTTTGCTGAACTAGCTATGCAATCAATTGGTCCTAACTGATTTTTTCTTTGTTTTTGACCCACATAAGACTCCCATTCTGCCATTGGTATTTTATCCTTACACCTGCAAGATTTCCTATCAATTCCCTTATCATAGCATTCACAAGAAGATATATCAAACATTTCATCATAATGAGCTACTTTTAAGGCAAAACTTTCATTTCTTCGATGTAATGGCACCTTGTTCAATTTTGAGGCTTCTTCTATTAGTCGACTGACTTTAAGATAGATACCTTTGGTGTTAATCGTAGGAAAAGAAAATTTCATCCAAATGTCTTCAATATCTTTTACAACAACCCTGTAACAATCATTAGCAGTTGCTGATCCTTTTGATTTAGCTTCTTCACGATGGCACACAAAAAAGTAGTGTCTCACAACATCTGCTTTTGAAGGAGTCATGGCTGCTGGGAATTCCATAGGATATCCAAAGGCTGCATTTGAGGACTTGCTTCTAGTAGTCATAGTTTATATTCAGAAGTAAAATCAAATTATATGTAATTTATAATTTATGATAATTCAAATTATAATTAAAGCAAATGCAAATTATTTCTATTTATCTGAAACATAAAAATATCAAGCATTAAACAATTATTATGCAAATATGAAGGTAAGAAAGGGAGGAGGGGCATGTGATAGGGGTAATAGGGTAGCACATGCTTGATTTTTTAATATTTTGTTAGTGATAAAATGAAACTTCTCACATAGTGTACTTTTTAAGAAATAAAAAAATTTCCCATTTTTTGACCTGGCCTATTATGTGTATGATACATACAATACTTAGGCATAAATGATATGATACATGTATGATACTTAAGCATATGTTATGATTCATGTACGATACTTACGCGTATGGTATGATTCTTACAAGTATGATACATACAATACTTTAGCATTTGCAGCTGGCAGCAACTAGTGATGTTAAAAAACGGGTTTTTTTTTTTTTTTTTTTTTTTTTTTTTTTTTAATAATAATAATAATAATAATAATTATTATTAATATAGATATTGCCAATTTAATTATAAGGTATACTTTTGCAATGATATATATTATAAAAATAAATACATAAATAATAAAATAGGCCATATGGTACCAGTATAGAATGTCCTTTTCAGCCTATTTACAGAAAAAAACTGGCCTCTTTCTTGCACTGAAAGTCTTGTATCTTGAGATCCGTTAAACTTGCGAGAACACTGGCTGGGAGCTGACTGCCCATTGTCCAACCTTTCCAGGACTCTCCCATCCATGCCTCGGATTTTGAATCTCCCACTTAACTATCCTTTAGACCCGCAATGACATATTTTTAACCCCGAGACCATCCATATATATACATACACATACACCCATATACATATATACCAATATATACATAAATACTTATATACACATATTTATATCTATTATATACCCCATACACACGCATACATCCAGAATTCCAGATACATACGCATGCATACTCACATATATACCTACACAAACTCATACACCTCTATTTCACCCTTTCATTACCTCCGAGATCATTTAGCACATACAGTAATATCCATACAGCCAAAAGAAACCGATTAAGCACAGACAGAGCAGCAAAGCTAGTATTTATATCCCAAAATGCAAAATTCCAAGAAAGTGAAGTAAAACATGGTGCTACATTGGCTTCGTCAACATCCAAATCTGCAATAAGTACCAGTACCTGTGATATTGAAACTATATGCTCTAATCAATCTAGTGATAATGATTCTTCAATGGAAATAGAATCAGATAATGAAAGTTAAACAGCATTAGGTTAACACAAAGGTTAAAGAAAGAGATAAATATTTTTATTTTTTTTATTTTTCTATTTGGAATATATATATATACACACACACTGGTATTCTTGCCAATCACAATTATATATATGTATAACCGTATAAGCATGGTAGTATAGTAAATTATAGCTAATATACTTATTAGATTAAAGGAAGAAAAATATGGAATAAGTTTAAAACAATAAAAAACAAAAAAAAACAAAAAAAACAGACTATCTTCGTTTTAAACAAAAAAAACGACCAAAAAAAACAAATAAAACGACACAATAAAAAATGACTCACATCACTAGCAGCAACATGCCCAGTAGCATGTCTCTTGTATGACCATCTAGTTTATATCAAGTCATCTTTCTCATGCTCCTCTGGATTATTACATTTTTTATAGTGATGTTTTTCAAAATTATATTTTTAAAAGTTTGTACTATTTATACTTGGTTACCTATATATTATTTTACATACAATATTATGATTATACATTTATTGTACAATGATTTAAAAGCTTTTATTCAGGTAAAAATTACTTTATACATGATTTTTTAAACTTTTATCCCCCTAACCCCATTTATATTATGGGGAGATAGTTCTGACCTGCATGATTTTGCACTGCACAAACTTTTTCAGGAATCGAACCCTCATGCAGGTTGGGGGATCACTATATCACTTTCACCAAACTTCTCATATTGGTATGATGTAAAATCCATAATATTAATCCTCCAAAACTTAGCAGAAAAAAATAATGTTTGAACTTGGTAATATAGACTCATTAAAGTTTAATTTTTATTTCATTAGGCTAGTCTATTAGGGACTACTTTATTTCCATCTCAATTTAGAGTATGACTATGATCAATGATATGGTTAAATACCATAACTACTGGAAACTTTAAGCAAATTGTGGTGAACCTATCTCAACATACAGTCTTGAAAAGGGGATTTTGTAGTGGAGTTTACATATTTTGGAATGAAAAAATCTAAGTTAAAAATATTCTTCTGTCTTAAAATAATTGTACTTTTAGTACAATAATTAAGTGGTGACCAGACAGTCCAGTGTACGAAAGTAAAATTAGCTCCCATTTCCCTATTCATAATTTCTTATTCATAAACATCTGTAGTGGCTCTCAGAAAACTTTTGTCATTGATTTGTGCTGTAACTCTTCTCCATTTCACTAAATTTTATAGTATGTAAATTAAGTTCGCAAAAACATCCTCAGAATTTTGCTGCTTCAGCCAGATAGCAAAACTATCATTGATGTACCTACTGCATAACCAGCAATTAGCTAATGTAAAATCATGAATTGTAGATAATAAGCTAGTCTAATATTCTTTAAATAGATTAATAACTTAGTTTTATATTTTATACACTGACTTTTTATTTTTGTGCATTAGCTATATAGATCTTAGATCCAACAACTGTTTAGGTTAATATAGACTAAGGATGATTCATTACTGGTTCAGTTATCATGCTTTGGCTAAATCCACTTTTATATAGCTAAATGAATATAGGCAAGGGCGGATCTAGGCATTTCAGTAAGGGGGGTCCAAAGAAAAAAGGGCATAGTACTAAAAAATTTTCTTAAAACAGACCACCAAAAGCGAGTGTAAAATCAATTATATTGTTTTGTTAGATTAGTTTCATTCAAATATGATACAAAATAAAAATTATCACTGAAAATTTTTCAAATAATTACGCGTGTTTTGCCAATTAAAAGAACTATCCAGTCCCATAGCCAGGACTTCCCAAGGGGGAGGGGGTAAAAATTGTATAAAGGCGGACTTTTTGGTACAATGACCTAGTCACTGCGGAGGGGATTTGGATTAGTTTAGAGTAGTTTGTGAAGTTTAAAAAAAATGCATGTTTATTTACTAAATGATGTTATATAATATAACATAAGTTATAACTATAGTTACAAAGGTGGACCTTTCCTGTCAAGGGAGTTCATTCGATTCCAGTGATATGGCTGCACCAGTACTAAGGGCACCTATGAAAACCATTACAACTACAAATTTGGAAATACAGTGTATACGGATAAAGACTCAAAACAGAATTTGAATAAAATAACCATGATTTAATTCAAAAGCAAAAATTTGTTTTCAAAGGCATACACATCATTCAAATAGGGCACTTGCAAGAAATTGAATTGAGGGGGGGTCTGGACATCGCCAATTCCCCCCCCCCCCCCCTTCTAGATCCGCCCTTGATAGGTGAGGAATTTCAGTGTAACTTGGCTTAACAAGTACCTAGGGCTTAATACAAAAATGTCACTGACCTAGGTAGCTTTAGGTTTATTGTAATAAGTAAGAGTCTTTCAAGATAGCTAATAATAAATACCATATACCACAAGCAGTAAATTTTAAAACATTTAATTTGTATTAAGGTGAATTTGTCTTGTTATGAAAGAGTGGTGGCAATTTTGTTTCAGATGGCACCATGACTACATCCTCAGAGAAGGACAGCAGTAGAGAAGAGAGGGAAGGAAGTTCCCTCAATTCTTCCACTATGTCTTTGTCTTCAGGAAATGGAAGCTCCATTCCACCAAGTGGAGCAATTGTTCCAGGGGGTCCAAATGGACCTGATGGAACTATAATTGAAGAAGTAAGGCATTACCTAATCACTTCCCTTATATATATATATATATATATATATATTATATATATATATATGAAAATTATTTCACGAAAGTAACACGTGAAAAATATTTATGATGAATAAAACCACCATTTTGTGTTTCCTTTCCTTCGTGGTTTTATTCATCATATATATATATATATATATACACACAGTAAACCCTCGATAAGTCAGACTATATAGGGCTCTAGCTAGTCCAACTCATTGAAAAGTCTGACTCATCGTGAATTACCTTAATTACCCCCCCCATTTACCCCTAAAGAGGCATAAATACTCTCTAACCTTTTAAGTTTGATTAGTGAGAGTCTAATACAATGTTCAAAATAAACAAAATAAACATTAAAAAACACAAAACACAAACATGAAACAAAAAATTTTATTGTTTACCTTTTCATACAATACAGTATTAAAAAACACCACTTAGTAAAATAAACCAAAGAATAATAGCACTTGATGAAAAAAAAGCACTTTACTGTATTGTACACTGAAAAAATTTATTCTGTGTTAGAGACCTGCCCACCATCACTTGAAGTGTAATGACTATGTTCAATGCAGATGAATCACTGCTAGTAGAAGGAACACGTTCATGTCAGTGTGGAAGTGGCTTCAAAAAGTCAGGAATTTTGAATTGTTGTTGCTTATCATGTTGGAGGCGAATAATCAAAGATCTGAATTCCCTTAAATGTGGACCTGTGACTCAAAGACTCAGATGAGTCTGACTCATCCCAAATTCCAACTCATCGAAGTCCAACTCATCATGGGTTTACTGTAGTTACCAATTTATAGCATAATGTTGGCACTATAATATTAATGATGATGATAATGGTTAATTGATAATAGTTATAATTGATTGTTAATGATTGATGCTGATGATTGATAAAGCTGGTGTCACCAGGTCTTTGTAGACCAAATATTATTATTAATTAAGTTATTAATTAGGTTGATTGATAGAATGAGTTTTCTTCCTTTATTAAACAAAATAAATGATTTATGAAATGAGACAAAATGTAAGTTGGTTGTTTACAGTTGAAATTAGCTGTACACCTGAATAATGACTTCAATATTGATAACGCACGAGGTAATGATTAGTGTTTACATAAAGTTAGGTGAATGACACCAGGCCTAAATGGGGCCTGCACAAAAGGTGTTCACATGGTGGTAGCTCTTGTGTCACTGTTCTTTGGAGAGAGAGAGAGTCGAGGTGTGATGGTGGGTATGCTTGTCCTGCGCTGTGATGTCATTTTGGTTGTGTATTGATGGAACATTGCCAAAGTATTTGAAAATATCCCTTCCACTATATATATATTATATATTATATATATATATATATATATAATATATATATAATATATATATATAGGGTGGTCCAAAAAGTTAAAGCATCGACTAAGTTCTCTCCACAAGGTTGGTTTTATGCCTCTTGGTGTGGACAGTATTTGTGCAAAGTTTCACGTTATTCGGTTAATATTTAGGGGTCGCCCCACTTGCCCCCTTTTTGAAAATTTGGGAAAATATATAGACAACTGAATAACTAAATTTTTTTTTGGTTCTCAAAGAATATGAAAGAAAACAGTAAGACAATAGGACATGATAATGGGTGTATCTTCATTATTTCTTCTGCATTAGAGTCGCCTTGGATGGTATTGGTATCTGTTTTCGGTGGGCGGCTACGAGTTGTAGGAGGTACTGCTTCTGGTCCTCGTTTCGTGTCAAAGTGTCATTGTAGCGTTGTGCGAGAGCAATACCTCGCTCGGCAGCATCATTGATGACTTTCATCTTTAAGGCGCGATCTCTAAGTTCCCTGTAGTTCTTGTCATTTGGCCATTCCCGTGGATCTTTTTGAAGTAACTGGCGCGCTTCCTCCTTACCTCCAACTTTCAAGGCATCAAAGAGGGTCAATGTCCTTTTCGTGACGAAGGATGCCACATCATTTTCAACACCAGCTTCCGCCATGTCGATTCGTCGGGGGCAGCCATTCTTTTGGGATGTTGGAGGTGTTGAACCATTCTCCTTTTGGTATCAGGATCGATCCTATTATCGAAGAAGGCCAGTCCAATCAGATGCTCCGACAAGTACCACAGGTGGCGTCTTAGAGCTGTCTTCGCCGCTTGTGCAGCTCCTCCGTGTGGATATTTTTCCAGAAGATGCAGCATTTTGAGATCATTGAGAGGAGCTTGTGTCCCCATTGGCGCTTCATGCCAGTACTTGACGTAAATCAGACTGACAAATAAAGCCAGCTGAGTCACGTTTTGTTCTTCGCGTGCTGTGAGCTTGAATTGATAGTGAAAGAGGTAGATTTTGAGCGCATAAATCGCCTTCGCCATCCATCTCGCGTGGTGCATGGGACCCGGAGCTCGGATAAAGAGTTGACCACCAGTCTTTCCCCCCAGGAAGAGCAAAGATAGTTCAAGGAACTCCTTGTAGTTGTCACGAGGTTGGCTTGCCTGAAGAGCGTTAGGTAAGTAAGTGAGCATCTCTTTTCTCATCTCTTGGAGTTGAGGGTTCTCGAACAAGCTGTCCGATGCTGAGACAAATGCTTCGTGGGAGAGAGATGGCCATTCCTTTTGAAATCGCTTAAAAAGGCCTGTTTCAGGACTTCCTGTTGAGCCAAATATTGAGGCAAAGACATCAGCAAGTACGACTTCAAGTATATGATGTTGACAACCGATCCAAACTAGCTCGTGACCCAATGCTTCTTCAATCCTGACACAGGCTCTGCGATGTAAACCCGTGTTTGATGCAGTGGTATCGAAGACGAGACCTCTCACATGCTGTTCCACGTTCCATAATTTCATAGTTTGAAGGCATGCCTGGGCCTGTGCTTCTCCAGTTCCTTGTTTCATCTTTGGGACACCAAGCAGCTTCTCCTGTCCATTGAATGTTATAAGGATTGCTATCCGATGCACATTCGTATTCTTCCCTTCAATGCCGGGGAGAAGCTTTCCGTCCCAATGGAGAAGGACAGGGTCTTCTAGAGAGAATGATTCTAGGTCTTCTCGAGCTGCCTGTTCTCGCCCACTTTCTCTGTAGCGATGAATAGAGCTCCGAGAGCACGTCATCCCAGACAGATCATGCCCCGCGGCCTGTAATACAACTCCAGTTACGAAAACAGCATTCCGGTCAGAAAGATTGGTGCGATCCATTGCTCCAATGACTTCTGGAGATTGGAAAATGTTCGTAACCTTGTTCTTGGGATGCTTTGGTGCCGGAGCTTCAGACGAAGAAGGAATCGGAACCGATGGTCTATAGTCGTCGTCGTCTTGCGAAAAAAGGGAAGAAGAAGAGGAAAGATCAATTGATGACACTCCTGCTTCTTCCAATCTTTCTGTGTTGCTTCATGCCTTGCCTTCCTCTTGGCTTCCTTCTCCATTCTGGATCGCTTTCTGTCCTCTTGTGTAGTCGTTTCCTTATCAATGCCAGCCATGCTGCAAGAATTGACGTCCTTGCGCTGCATGGACAGGAAATTTCGGTCCTCAACGTTGATGATTGTGCTCATGGCATCACTGGTTGCGATGTCAAACAGTTCCTGGATGTCCGCTTTGAAGATGTCTTCATTCATTCTATCGCTGGCATGTTGCCTGGTCCTGTGCTTCTTGAGTGTTTTGTAGCGGTCTAAAAGCTTTGAAAGCTTATGGACAGAGGAGTCGATCCGTTGAGTTGGGATCCGCACTCGGGTCCAGACTTCAATCACCCTCTGGCATGCCTGGTTCAGACTGTCGGAGGTGGTTTGCTTTTGATTGATGTGGTGGTATTGCCCCAAGAGGAGGGCGTCAAGGCATGTAGGGAGCCTTGACGTGGATAAAGTTCCAGTTGCCATCCCTAGAAGCCAAACTTTTGGAATTGATCGAGTTTGAGCCATCGGACCTACGGAAGAAAAAGTACATTATATAATATATATATTCAGAGTGGGGCGACCTCTAAATATTCACCAATCATGCTGCAATTTTGCACAGACCATGTGGACACTAAATGGACAAAAACCACACTTGTGGAGACTAAGACAATTTTGAAATTTCCCCCTATGGATTTGGACCACCCTAATATATATGCTTTAAAACTGTAGGCAACCACAGACCAATGGCATTCTTGCCTGGCACATAGAAATTGAGTTTTCTTTATCCTCATTTCCTGCATGTCAAGCAAGAACACTGTTGACATGTGATTGTCCACAGTTTCCAAGCATTGCTTAAGTTCTCACATTCTTTTATATAATATATATATATATATATATATATGTTAAACACAGACCGTGCATGGAACAAGGAACTCTTCTGGGAAAATTAAATCCACTATAGTCCGAATAAGTAATGGTAAATGACAAATACCATAGTTTTTTTCCTTTTTCATGATTTTAGCCCGACGTGGGCAACGGGTCTCTCGCAAAGAGATCCCATAAATATAGCTTCCCTCACCAGCTATCTGCAAAGCAGACAGGATCCAGCTAAGGAAAAAAACTATGGTATTTGTCATTTACCATTACTTATTCGGACTATAGTGGATTTAATTTTCCCAGAAGAGTTCCTTGTTCCATGCACGGTCTGTGTTTAACATATAATGTTCTCAGGGAACCATTCTGAGTTTGTGTATATATATATATATATATATATATATATATATATATATATATATATATATCCCCGCAAGGGGGTTCTAAGCTCGTGCTCTTGAGTGCTCTTTGTGCTCGTTTGTACGTGCTTGTTCCTGGAGGTTTCACGTGCGCCCTCCCGGCCCTAGCACCAAGGATGATGGGGCTCGACCCTGCAGTCCTTGTCATCCTGGTCTTTTTCCACTTCGACTGTCCCCTCCACCCTTTCTTTTTCCTCTGTCTTTCCTCTCACTTTTTCTTTGTTTTTCCGCTGAGATATGCCCTTTAAATAGAGGTGAATCGGTTCTTCCTGAACTAAAAAAAAAAAAAATATATATATATATACCAGGTGTCCGAGAATTATCTGTACAATTTTTGGCTGTTATTAAAAGTCAACCATAAAGTGTAGAAATTCCAGTGTTGTCCCATTTTACAGAGAATCTCATTAAGTTTTTTCTGATACCACGTTTTGACAAGTTTTTTAGAAATGTACGCGGGTGACAGACATTGATGATTTAAAAGCAAGAATCACAGCTGCTATTGAGCGAATTGATGTGGATATGCTGCAGCGTACATGGCAACATTTGGAGTATCGATTGGATGCTTTGCGAATCACTAATGGTGCACATATCGAATGTTTGTAACAACGTTACTTTAATAAAAGAAACTTTTGAAAATACAGATTCTAAATAATATTGTTTAAGAATTTTGTGTGTGTTATCAAGAATTTTATTAAAAGATGAAATTGTACAGATAATGTTTGGACACACTGGAATTTCTAAAAAACTTGTCAAAACTTGGTATCAGAAAAAACTTAATGAGATTCTCTGTAAAATGGGACAACACTGGAATTTCTACATTTCATGGTTGACTTTTAATAACAGCCAAAAATTGTACAGATAATTCTCGGACACCCTGTATATATATATATATATATATATATATATATATATATATATATATATATAATGCACCTCAGTGGTGTAGTGGTTAGCGTTGCTGACTACAAATCCATTGGCCCTAGGTTCGAGACCCGATGGCAGCCAGCGCGCAGCAAAACCCAGCTGTTCATCCTTCCACACAATAAAGAAAGTGGTTGGTAGATAAATGGGTACCCTAGGTGGCCTAGTGGTTAAGACGCTGGGCTGCTGATCGGGTGTGATTCAGATTCCACGTCAAACTGTAGGTCTAAGGTGGAGTGAAAAACTTGACCTTCATCAGAATTAACAATTCAGGTGGAAGCTAACCAAAGGTTATATATCAGACATGGGGTAATAGTAATAGATCATAATTTTTTGGCTGTAATAGTGATAGTAATAGAAGGCAAAGTAATAGATAATAGTCTATTATTTTTCTATTACAGTGGCAATGGACATATTGTGTGAACAAAGAACTGAAAAATTAACTAAATCTACTCTAAACTAAATTAAACATGTATGTGAACTAATATTGTGACAAATTTTTCCTTCAATAAAGTAAAATTTATCAATTTATCAAATTGTAATGATTTAGTTGAAACAAATATTTGTTATTTGGCTGCCTCTCAGCCTCATCCTGGATCTGTGAGTGCAGAGCCCTCTGCCTCTCAGCCTCATCCTGGATCCGTGAGGCAGAGGCCTCTGCTTCTCAGTCTTATCCTGGATCCTTGAATCCAGACACTGCTACATTGCCAGCTCAACCTTGGTGAATCAGGATGCTGGGAATAGGGGTGCACCGGATATGAATTTTTCATATCTGGCTGGATACCGGATATGCTAGATATGGTCATATCTATCTGGCTGGATATATATTATTAGGTACCATATTATTTTTACACTCATATTGTTGTTTTGTTTTGCATTGTGGGCAAGCAACCCCCCCCAAATATAAGATAAATAATAATTTAAGTATATTCAGATGTTTAATTTTGTTCTCTCAGGTTCTTGTGTTGTATTAAACGATTAAGTATTAATCATGACAAGTTTTGTGTGGTCACTGTATACAATAAATTATCCTAGCGATATCGCTGCAAAGTGTAATATTTGCCAAAAGATTATTAAATGTGGGACGGAGAAAGGTGGCCAAAAGTCTTTTAGCACAACACCTCTTCATAATCATTTGAAGATTAATCACCCAAAAGAGTGCCAAAAAAGAATAGCTATGACTAAATCAAAGGAAATAGGCATAGATAGAATATGGGCTAGACCATCAACTTCTACTGGTAGTACTCTGAAAGAAAAGAAAATGGACCAAATGAGTAAGCAGATCTCAATAGAGGAAAGCTTTTCATCTAAAAAAATATGGGACATCAATGACTCCAGGTCTGTGATGATTCATTGTAAAATTGGCATGATGATGGCTTTGGACAACCAGCCATTTACTTTAGTTGAAGATGATGGTTTTATTGATCTAATGGCTTACCTCCAACCCAGATACCTCTTACTGAGCAGAAGGTACTTCTCTGATACTATAATTCCTCATCTTTATAATGCGTTCAAGTCTAAAATTGCTCAGGAGCTGGAAGAAGTAAAACATGTCAGCTTTTCTTCAGATACATGGACATGCACAACCTCTCAAGAAAGTTTTATATCATTATTGGGTCACTGGATAGGTAAAGATTTTGAAAGATATGATGCTGTGCTACATGCCTCTCATTTCTCAGGGTTGCATACTGGCAAGAATATATCTGAAAAGTTTTGCTCTATGTAGGATAGTTGGGATCTTGATGCAAATAAGAGGAATTTATTGGTGAGGGATGAAGCTAGTAATATGGCTCTTGGTAGTGACCTGGCTGAAATACCTTCAATACACTGCAGCATTCATTTACTCTAACTGGTTATTAGTAACTCAATTATGGTTTAGAGGAGTATAATTGATATCCTTGCGAAAAGTCGCTGCCTTGCAACTCACTTTAATCATTCTCCTTTGGCCTACAGGTAACAATTTCAAACACATTCAAGGGCAGCAAAATCTTGAGCCTCTCCTATTGGTTCAGGATGTCCCAACACGTTGGAATAGTGCATATTTGATGCTAGAAAGATTATATAAATTAAAAATTCCAGTGCAACTGTATTTGGCTGATCGTAGTGAATTACCTACCATCACATCCTTCGAGTGGACACTGATATGAAATCTCCTTAAAATATTAAAACCATTCTTCCAACTAACTCAGGAAATGAGTTCGGAAAAATCAACTTTGTCTTTCGTAATCCCAAGCATTTGTATTTTACCAAGATTTCTTTCAAAGATTGGCCATGATGATCAATGTGTTCAAACTACAAAGAGAGAACTTGTGACTTCTCTTCTAGTGTGTTTCTTGTTGGAGAGCAGTGATGGGAAGTCTTTGAACATAATGAAAAACAGGGCTTATGTGACTTATAGATCCGTGGTATAAGTTATCTTTCTTTTAACAAGATCAAAAAGAGCAGGCTAAATCCTGGCTGATTGAAGAAGTCATAGGTATTGAAAATGACGAAGGTGGTAATGATTCAAATGAAAGTGAAGGTAATGAAAGTGGAAGCGAAAGAAGCTCAAATTCCAGTTCTCCTATGTGAAAGAGGAAAGACGAAGAGGACATTCTTGAAGCATGTTTTATGGAGATCACAAAAGGAGAGCAATCTGGGGAAGTTACAAGAGGAGAAAGGTTGAAAAAAAGACTGCTCCTGTTCTACTGATTGCAGGGGAGTTAGACCAATATGCATCTGAACCTCTTGTAGATAGGAAATGCTGTTCAGTTCAAATTTGGAAGCAGGAGGACCAATTTCCTCTCCTTAAAACTATTGTTTCAAAGCTTCTCTGCACACCCGCAGCCTCTGTATTTTCAGAGAATATGTTTTCTGAATATGGAAACATCTATGAAGCAAGGCAATCCCGAATATTGCCTAAAAGAGGAGAAATGCTCTTATTTCTGCACCACAATGGAAAAAAGTTCTAAATCACTATTGTTGAGTTTTTTTATTCTGAAGACCTCCAGGCTGAATGGGCAGCGGCGAATGGTGGCATCTGACCTACACAATACTGCCCTCCATTCATTGATTTCATTCCAGGCATTTTATATTGTATTCAATGTATTGTTTTACATTTGTCAAGCTTGTAATGTTTTGAAAATAAAGGAAAAAAAGGAGGAGAAAGAATGGAAAGCAAGTGCAGGGGTCTAGTAATATTTTACTCTTTTTAAAAAATTTAACATCTAGACATTTTTATAAAAAGCTCTGATTATATTAATAGAAGTGTAATCGTTAAGGATGGACAGATGTTTTATTTATTCTTGTCATCAGTATTATGTTGATTTAATATAAAAAGTGTTGCTGGACTGGTTTAGGGGTGGGCCCTGGAGGGCTTTCCATTTTTTTTGTATATAAAATATTATTTGTAATGTGTTATCATATTATGGCAGATTTTCATACAGGTGTTAATTTTCTAATGTCTTGGCCTATATCCGGCATATCCAGCATATCCAGCTGGATATGACCCATATCATACCGGATACCAGATATTTTGCAATATCTGGCCGGATATCATATCTGGTGCACCCCTAGCTGGGAATGCATTTGGGGGTCATGATGAGGAGGCATCTTGGACAATGGTGGTAAGGAGGAGCTGGAAGCGAGCGACCCCTTCGAGAACTGCAGCCACTGCAGTAGCTAATGGTGGTGGTCCCTCAAGGGGTTCTGGTCCCACTCATGCACTGGCTAAAGGGAGTCAGCCTGTGGCAAAGGCTGGCAGAGAATGGTGGGGTATCAGGGGCTGCCAAAACAGATTGTATGATGGCTGTACCAACAAAGACCGCAAACATTTTCATCTCAAGATGTCGACCTGATCTTATGGCTGAGGAGCTGCAGGCATTTGTAGAAGATAAAGTGAACCTTCAGGTTACATGTAGGAAAATTAACTCTAGATGGACTACGTACAGTTCCTTTTAAGTTACAGCAGTCTGTGATGATCCAGGGGTATTTATGAATCCAGTAGTATAGTCGGAATGGGTATATGTATGGTGGTTCTATGAGAAGAAAGGAAGAAAAACACCTGCAGCCCCCCTCGCTGGGTCTAATGCTGTAACTGCTGTGCCTGGTATAAGTGGAATTCAACATGTAGAGATGGTTGGCAGAACTACTGCAGATCTTCCTAATTGCAACATTCAAAGTAATCTCTCATAACTGTAGAGGCCTAAGCTTAGGCAATAACAGCAAACACAGACAGATCATAATTGATAAGCTGTTAGAGGATGCTGATATTCTCTGTCTGCAGGAAACATGGCTATGGAAACAGGACTTAAAGGACCTGAATAGCCTGTCCAGTAAGTTTCATGGGATAAGGGAGGCCACCAGAGATAAACAAGATGGTCTCCTTGTAGGACACCCACCTGGTGGGTATGGAGGTTGAGGTATGGTAAATATATTAGTGAATTAAAAACTTGGTTTGAAATGGCTAACTGGAATAGAAATTTGTGTAGACAATAAAAAATTTGTAATTCTGTGTATCTATATGCCTTTTCAGGCAGTTGATAATGAAGATGATTACCTCATTAAATTGGGGCAGGTCAGTAGTAGTATTATTGATGAGTTGGATACAACATGTGTAGCTATTATTGGTGACTTTAATGCTAATGTGCTTAATGATAACACTGGGGAACACAACTTTTGGTGACTTAGATGTTAGACCTGTTTCTGGGTATATTGAGGTCGCTGATTCTAAAAATGACATTAGTTTTTCTCCATCAGCTCTGCTTATCAAGATATGATATATATCTATATATATTTCTATATAATGTATATAATATTATATAATTGCTGACTGGCAATCACTGTTGTTGTCAATTGAATACAAAAGTATGATGAATGTCAGCAAAAATAGTGTATTAACATCAAACAAGCATAAGGTACGAAAAATATTTATTAAATTCAAACAAGCTTGAGACATGAATGGCAAAAAAAGTTCTTTCATTGAGACATCTCACATAAACCGCGTTTCTGAGATTTCTTGCGATGAGATGTGCCAGGACATTCGCATTGGATGCTCCAGCAGTAATCTGCCATCATGTGAGTATCCCATCATCCGCGGTACCATTCTTCCATGGTCCTTAGTTCTTGGTGAAATCGTTCACCCTGTTCCTCGCTTAGATCACTGAGGTTATCTGGGAAACGATCCAAATGACTGTGGAGGTAATGCAGTTTGATGCTCATTTTCCAGCCAAGTTTACAAAAAGAAGAGAGTATATTCTCCACTAGTTCACCGTAGTTATCGGCCTTATAGTTCCTAAGGAAATTCTTCACAACCATACTAAACGATGACCACGCACGTGCCTCAATGTTGTCCATTGAATCTTGGAAACGCGGGTCTTTCATGAGTTCCCGGATTTGTGGTCCATCGAAAATACCTGCCTTCAGCTTTTCCATGATCAGCGCATGAAATTTTCTACATGTGTAGCCAAAACACGTCCCATCTCTGTTCAAAGCCTTTATAAATTGTTTCATCAAACCTAGTTTGATGTGCAGTGGTGGCAATATGATCCTTTCTCTGTCAACCAGAGGTGGGGAGTCAGAGTTGGGAGTCGGGGCTTTTTTGAAGAGTCCGGAGTCCGGAGTCGGGAGTCGGTAAAAACAACCGACTCCCGACTCTTTGATTCAATTTCTATATGCCAACAATTTACCAGAATACTACTCTGCCCTAAATAAATATCTTCCTGAACTAATTCTAGATTCACATTTCCACATAGCAATATATTAATTATTAATTTAATTAGCCCCTATCAGTAATGAGTCATGGGCCTAGTAGAAAATCAGCAGTTTTTCAATATTTTAAGCTAAATGAGGATGAAAGTATTTTTATTTGTCAAGTAGAAAAGGATGGTAAAGAGTGTGTAGTGAATACTCTTATTTTAGTTTCAAGATAAATGTTAATTTTACCGTCTTGAATTTCGGAATAGTATAAATTCATTTTAAATTAGTTACCCCATTATAATTCAATTGTGAACCACATTAATACTAATTTTATGTATACTATATTATTTTATTGTATGTAAACATAATTAATTATATATCACAATTGTCAGTTAATTATTTATATTCAAATATTTATTTTAATCTAATACCATGTCCATTTTACAAATAAATAATAGAAAACCAAGGGTTATATTTTCCACCTTTGGTACTGTCGCAGTTTCGCCTAACGGACTCAATACGGCTAGTGAGATAATCACTGGTTGGCACTTAACTAGCGGCAGTGCTTATGGCTACATCATCCAGGTTAACCTATACCGGATAGATGCGCTACGGTCCCAAGCCGTAGCTTGCCTAGGCCAACGACGACGACGTAAACCAACAATTGGTGACTCCGGAGTTGGATTCCCCCCTTTTACCCGAACGACTAGGATTAGACTGTAACGTCGTTCGTGCCCATCACCCCCTTCACCCGAGCGACTAGGACCAGACTGTAATGTCGCTCGTGCCCTCTGCCCCTCACCCCTGCCCGTGCGCTCTGTGCCTGCGCTCGTCTCAACCTCCACTCCTTCGTTGGTAACTTGTCGTCTTGCTTGTACGTCAGCAAGCATAGGAGAAGATGCCTGACGACGCTGGTGCCATCTCCCACTTGAGCGTAAAGCTCCCCGTCTTCTGGCCGGGTGATCCATTTATTTGGTTCCACCAAGTGGAATCACAATTCAACTTGGGAAGGATCACCGCTAGCAGGACGAAATACGATCATGTTTTGTCCTCTCTACCAGCGAGCATCATCTCTGAAGTCCGTGACGTCATCGTGTCTACTTCCACGAGTGAGGACCCATACAACGATCTGAAGTCTGCCATCCTGTGCCGCACCACTGTCTCCGAGCGTGAGAAACTACATCAGTTAATCTCAAAAGAAGAACTTGGAGACCGTAAGCCCACTCAAATGCTGAGGGCTATGCAGTGCGCTCTAGGCGAACGCGCACAAACCTTCGATAAGGACATCTTTAGACAGTTGTTCTTGCAGAAACTTCCTCCATCAGCTCAGCGTGTCTTGGCCACTATGGATCCTGCTACTCCAGTTGATAAACTAGCAGAAACTGCCGACAAAGTAGTGGAGATTGACACAGCTCCGGTCAACAACGTGAACACACAATCGGAACTGGAGTTGAAAGTGGAAGAGTTAAGTCAACAACTCAACCACGTTTGTTCTCTGCTACAAAATCAACGGCAAAGAAGCCATTCTCGGTCAAGATTTACGAAGAGGCATCGTTCGAGTTCCGGGAAGATCTGCTTCTACCACGCTAAATTTGGAAAGAAGGCTAGGAAGTGCATCTCCCCTTGCAATTTTTCGGTCGGAAAACCCCAGCAGCGAGTCCTAATGGCGTCTAGTACTCGCACTGCCAACCTGTTATTCATAAAGGACAGGAACTCTGGTGTCAATTTCTTGGTCGATACCGGAGCGTCAGTCAGTGTATTCCCTCAAAAATCTGGTCATACGCACTCGGAATCTCCGCCTCTATACGCTGCTAACGGTTCACGCATACCCACGTACGGTACTCAGTCGCGTGAACTAAACTTGGGTCTTCACCGATCCTTCAAGTGGATTTTCATCTGTGCTCAAGTGCAGCATCCCATAATCGGCGCTGACTTCCTCCAGCATTTCAAACTCCTGGTGGATCTTGACAAGCGACGCTTATGCGACCAGGCCACACTGCTTTCTGTTCTTGCCAAACAGGTTGCCCTTCCGGACGCCTCGAACTCTGCACTTTCCCTCGTTCCCCCTAATTCCATGTACCAGTGCCTTTTCCAGCGATATCCAGGAATTCTTCAACCGATGCAGATGGGTGATACCATTAAGCACACCATTACCCATCACATTACAACAAAAGGTCCCCCTGTGTTTGCAAAACCCAGACGTCTTGCCCCGGACAAACTGAAAGCTGCCAAATCGGAATTCCAGCTTATGCTGGATCTTGGGATAATAAGACCTTCCAAAAGCAGTTGGTCCTCTCCCCTACACCTGGTCCAGAAGAAGTCAGGAGACTGGAGACCATGTGGGGATTACCGGTTTTTGAATTCGACAACCATCCCGGACCGATATCCGGTACCAAATGTCCAAGACTTTACTTCTCTTCTCCACGGCAAATCTATCTTCAGTAAAATAGACCTCGTTAAGGCTTTCCACCACATTCCCGTAGAGCCTTCGGATATTCCCAAGACTGCAGTTTGTACACCATTTGGGTTATTCGAATTTGTGAAGATGCCGTTCGGGCTACGGAATGCTGCGCAAACCTTTCAGAGGTTTATAGATGAGGTCACCAGAGGCTTAGACTTTGTTTATGCCTACATCGATGATTTGCTTGTGGCCAGCTCAATGGAAGAGGAACATAAGGAACATCTTTCACTCCTCTTTCAACGCTTAGAACAATACGGTGTTACTATTAATGCATCTAAGTGTGTGTTTGCACAGCCAACCTTGGAATTTCTTGGTCACACGATTTCGCAGCACGGAATTACCCCCCTTCAGGACAAGTGTGAAGTGATAAAAAATTACCCTATGCCAAATAATCAGCGTGAGTCACGTCGGTTTCTAGGTTTGGTAAATTATTACCACAAGTTCATTAAAAACTGTGCCAGTGTTCTTGCTCCTCTACACGCTATGATCACACACAAACGCAAGGTAACGAAATTGGTATGGTGTAGCGATAGTTTACAGGCGTTCGACAATGCCAAAAATGCTATCAATAGTGCATTGTCTCTGTCATTTCCTATCAGTGATGCCCCCCTAACTCTGACGGTCGATGCATCAGATGTTGCGATCGGTGGAGTGTTGGAACAAACCATTAACGGTCAACAAGCACCCATCGCGTTTTACTCGAAAAAGCTGCAGCCAGCCCAAACGCGTTATAGTGCTTTCGGACGTGAACTTCTTGCTATTTACTTAAACGTGAAGCATTTTCAACATTTCCTTGAAGGCCGAGAGTTTTGTGTTTTTACCGACCACAAACCTTTGGTCACTGTCTTCAATAAAAACAGCTGTAACCACTCTCCCAGAGTCATCAGGCAACTCGATTATATCTCGCAATTTACCACAGATATCCGCCACATCAAAGGTGTCTTGAACACTCCAGCGGATGCACTCTCAAGAATAGAGATTACTTCTGTTACCCTCAGTTCTACACTGTGGAATGCTATTGCACAGGATCAAGATAAGGATACGGAACTACAAGACCTGCTCAGAGAAGACTCCACTCACTCACTTTCCCTCAAGAAAATGAGTATGCCAGGATTGTCTGTGCCCCTCTATTGCGACGTATCAACAGCTGCTATTCGCCCTTATGTCCCTCCATGTCACAGAAAAGCAGTCTTCACGGATCTTCATAAGCCCTCCCATCCTGGTATCCGTGCTTCGCAACACCTGGTTACCTCTCGCTTTGTTTGGCCCTCGATGCGGAAGGATGTCAAACATTGGACCAAAACGTGCCTTGCCTGCCAGCGTGCCAAAGTCCAACGGCACACCAGGTCCCCCTTTGACGCATTTCCGCCCCCATCCCAGCGATTTGAGGTAATTCATGTAGACATTGTTGGCCCTCTTCCAGTGATTCAAGGCCAACGTTATCTGCTCACCTGTCTCGACCGCTTTTCCAGATGGCCTGAAGCCATCCCACTTCCTGATATCCAAGCGGACACTGTTGCAAGAGCCTTTCTTCATGGATGGGTATCAAGATTTGGATTGCCGACAAAAGTCATCACTGACCAAGGTCGCCAATTTGAGTCTTCGCTTTGGAAGAAGTTTACCAGCTTGTTGGGTACAGTACATGCGCATACCTGTGCGTATCATCCGCAAGCTAACGGCCTCGTCGAACGCTTCCATCGCCAGCTGAAGTCATCCCTTATGTGTCACGAAGACTCCCATTGGATGGATAAGCTTCCACTCGTGTTGCTTGGTATTCGCTCTGCATTTAAGAGTGATCTGAAGACTACAGCGGCTGAACTAGTCTATGGAACAACACTGCGGCTACCAGGTGGCTACTTCACTGCAGGGGATAAGTCATGTGATCCTACGGAATTCGCTCAAACACTTTCCTCTCACATGCAGTCCCTTCAGCCTGTTCCCCCTCTATTGACTAGCCAACAGAACATCTTTGTTTCCCCAGCCCTCCAATCTTGCACCCACATTTTCGTTCGTGTACCCTCCCAAAACGGCCTCTCCAATGTCCATATGACGGGCCCTATGAAGTTCTCCGACGTACGCGCAAATCATTTCTCATCCAGCGCGGTTCCAAGGTCGACAAGGTTTCTATCGATCGTCTTAAGCCTGCGTTTTTGGAATCAACCTTAAGCGAGGTACATGTAGCTACCAAAAAGGTCCAGGGAAAATCTGTGTCGTTCGGAACTCTTTGAACTTCCTCTCTGGTGGGGGAGTGTGTAGTGAATACTCTTATTTTAGTTTCAAGATAAATGTTAATTTTACCGTCTTGAATTTCGGAATAGTATAAATTCATTTTAAATTAGTTACCCCATTATAATTCAATTGTGAACCACATTAATACTA
Source organism: Bathynomus jamesi (assembly GCA_023014485.1). Classification (NCBI taxonomy): domain Eukaryota; kingdom Metazoa; phylum Arthropoda; class Malacostraca; order Isopoda; family Cirolanidae; genus Bathynomus; species Bathynomus jamesi. The sequence goes on from JAJOZX010013837.1 coordinate 59,634, forward strand.
ATTTTATATATACTATATTATTTTATTGTATGTAAACATAATTAATTATATATCACAATTGTCAGTTAATTATTTATATTCAAATATTTATTTTAATCTAATACCATGTCCATTTTACAAATAAATAATAGAAAACCAAGGGTTATATTTTCCACCTTTGGTACTGTCGCAGTTTCGCCTAACGGACTCAATACGGCTAGTGAGATAATCACTGGTTGGCACTTAACTAGCGGCAGTGCTTATGGCTACATCATCCAGGTTAACCTATACCGGATAGATGCGCTACGGTCCCAAGCCGTAGCTTGCCTAGGCCAACGACGACGACGTAAAAAACAAGTGTAATGCAAAAATTAGTGCTTACACTGGGAAACATGCTAATGCTCCAACTAGAGCCTCAAACTTGAAACGCCATCTACGAAACAAACATCCCAATATTTATAAGGTTGTAGATCAGCTTGATAAGGAAAGAGTCGGAGTTGGTTTTTAAAAATACCGACTCGGGAGTCAGTTGTTTTTGGCCGACTCCCTATCCCTGCTGTCAACCAAAGCTTCTTTGATGATATTTTTTTCTCCAACCACCATGTTTTTTCTCAGAGGCCACTGTCTTCTCACCCAGTGTTCATCTTTAGCTCTACTGTCCCAGAGACATATAAAGCACGGGTACTTGGTGTACCCGCTCTGCTGGCCCAGGAGAAAATTCACCATCTTCAGATCCACACAGATCACCCATTGATGGTCTCGGTATGATATCTTTTCTAGGACTAGGGCGACTGTCCCGTGCTCTTCTCTCATACCGACTGAGTGACCAATTAGGATTGATATGTATCTGTTGCCGTTGTGTAGAAGAACACATTTTAGGCTCCATTTGGAGCTATCTATGAATAACCGCCATTCACTTGGTGTGTATTCCGATATGCCCATTTTCATCAGCAATCCGCGCACATTGTTGCAGAAAACTAAATCGTTTCTTTTGAGAAGAAGGGCAGTAAATCCTTTTCTCTGTCGCGATATAACGTGATTTTGGTTCCTGGCAGCAGTACATTTTTTTCTCCCAGCCTGGAAGCTAACAATTCAGATGATTTCTTCGAAAGACTTAAGTCCCTTATGAGGTCGTTTAATTCGTGTTGACTAAAACCTTCTGCAACTGATGATGGTCCTTCGAAATCACTGTCAGTTTGCCCACATATGCTTCTTTGTCATCATCTTGAGGGAACTCTAGAAGATGGCTGAATGATGGGACAGGTATCTCATCTGAATGTGAAACAGGCCGTCTAGCTGAGTCTATGTCAGGATGCGTCCATTAACTCGGTTACGTCCATTGATGCCCTTTATATTCACCAAACAAAAGTAACAGTCATCACTGTGGTTTCTCTGTTCTCTCCATACCATTGGTATACCAAATTTCAGGCACCTCCTCTTTCCGTTGGTCCATTGCCGCAGATGCTCCGTACACGTTTTACACACAACATGAGGAGCCCATGGCTTATCTTGGTCCCCTAGTTGTACTTTGAAATAGGCAAAATAAGCTTTTTTCACAAAATCAGTAATAGTTTTTCTCTGTTCAATGAACGTGTACTCTCCGCAGATGAAACAAAACACATCTGGATGATTTAAACACTTTCTTCGTGATGAAGCCATGTCAACACCTGTAACAGGAAAGAATTCACGTTAGTACATGTACAATACACATGCAAAACAGCAACATCAGCAAAATCATAGCTACAATTTAATTATACAGATGCATTTAGATTTACGAGCAACTCATAGTACCGTTCCAGAAGGGTAATAAAGTAGGTAATGACGTATGCAATATCTCAAAAACTAGAGCTGCTAGAACAAAATGGATGATATTTTCTGAATTAGTGGCATGAAAATATCCAGAATAAGGTCTAAAATCTCAGGCACCAAGAAAAAAAAATTTTTTTTGTTCCCCAGTGATAATTCTTTGTTTAGCAACCACTTAAAAGCCTTCTGTGAAGATAATAACTTGACCCTTTCATCCATGTGTAGTCTTCTTGGTGATAGCTTTACTTATGTTAGTGATAGTTGGCACACCACTTAATGGCTGCATCATTGTATTTGTATGTTCATTATACACAGTGATTCATTGGCCTACTAGTCAGTGCTCTAGACAACTATCTCTTATTCTTCTATGGACCTCTTGTATAATGTTTGTACCTGTTGAGTCTGAAATAAAGTGTTTGTTAATACACTGCTTCTAATTGCATTTAAATAGACATAAAGATCCTTTTCAAATGAGTGAAGTACCCCACATACAAAAGTAATAGTAATAGATGACCAAGTAATAGTAATAGATGAAAATTAAAGTAATAGTAATAGAAGGAATCAAAAATAATAGTAATAGAAACCCAGTAATTGACCCCATGTGTGATATACCATATGTCCCACAAAAAAGTACACCCAACTTTAGATTGTACTAACTCCTCCAAAAATTGAGATATTTTGGATCTGTTTGTTTGATTTAATATAGCAAATTATTCTTTGTTAACGTTCAAATTTATTCATGTTTAAACGATTTAGTGTTTAAGCATCTGCTTTTAACTGAAGGGTACAACAAAATGGATTGCGCAAAATTGGTCAATGAAAAAATAATGTGTGTGCTATCGATGTAATGAAAAGACAAATATATAATAATAGATACTTTAACATAATTTTAATAAGATACAAAGCAGATTTTTCTTTATTCCTTATTGCAAAAGTTATGCTTAGTTTCGTTTTCTTTCAACATGACCGCCATTCCTATCGATACAAATCTGGAGTCGAGCTCTCATCTTCCCCATCACTCTTTTGATAAGATCTGGATTGTCTTTTAACAAGTTGATTTCAGCTGTGATGCGAGTCCTCAAATCATCTAAATTGATAGGTTGTGATGCAAATACTCTATTTTTCAAATGACCCCATAAAAAGTAATCACACGGGGTCAAGTCAGGGCTTCTGGGAGGCCATTCAATGTCATGGCCTGTAGCAATTACTCTTTGGTGGAAGACTTCCTGCAAGCGTTCCTTCACAATAACACTCCTGTGAGCAGGAGCTCTGTCTTGCACCCACCAAATATGATTAAATCAGTTTCCATAAGTACAGTAATACGTATTTGTGGAAGGATTTCTCGGTCTATCATTTCTAGGTAAGCTTCACCATTTAGATTACCATCGTAAAAGACCGGGCCAATTACCACTCCATTACCGCACAGTCCTACCCAGAGAGACAGTTTTTGTCGAGTTATTCTTTTCGTAGATATGATTGTCAGGTGGATGATTTTTTGGTGCATACTGACGGCAGATTTGTCTGTTCACTAGACCATTCATAAAACAGGCCGCCTCATCTCCAACCACTAATTGTTCCGTGAATCTTTCTGGTTTTTCAAGAAACCACTGGGCAAATCTTAGGCAGCGAGGTAGATCTCCTTCAATGAGTTGATGTCGAATTTCCATTCTGTATGGGTACAAATTCAAATCCTCACGAACTATTCGATGAAATGACATGCATGAGAGTTCTTTACCATTTCGCCTGGTGGACACTTTTGGATGTCTCTCTAATAAATGCCGAACATGCTGAATGTTCTCGTCTGTTCTTGCCGTCTTCGGATGGCCTGAACGTCCTTTGTTCAAATTGAGGACCATTCCTTCTTTGTATTTCTGAACATTCTTCAAAATTGTATGTTTAGTTGGAGAAGCTCTATCGGGAAACTGCAGTTTGAAGGTATTCTGAACTTGTTTTAAGCTTTTAGTTTGCAGATAAGTTGTGACCATGAGAACGCGCTGCCTTCGTGTAAACTGCATGATAAGGGTTTCAAAGTTATTTATAAATTTAGTAATTCAGATTCTTCATTTATATGTATGACTCGTATCTTAGATACAAAAGTTCGAATTATTTAAAAAAAATATTTGCAATATCCTTCGACGTAAAAAGTAGCACATTGGTTAAAGCAAGAGGAGCTATCTGGCTGGGAGAAATGATCATTCCGCGCAACCCATTTTGCTGTACCCTTCAGTTAAAAGCAGATGCTTAAACACTAAATCATTTAAACATGAATAAATTTGAACGTTAACAAAGAATAATTTGCTATATTAAATCAAACAAACAGATCCAAAATATCTCAATTTTTGGAGGAGTTAGTACAATCTAAAGTTGGGTGTACTTTTTTGTGGGATATATAATATATATATATATATAATTATATATATATATATATATACTGTATATATATATATATATGGGCTACATCGTGGCCAATGTCGTAACACTGCTTCCCAGAGATCAGCGAAGTTAAGCGACATTGGGTCTGGGTAGTAGTTGGATGGGAGACCATCTTTTTGCACCCAGCTTATGTAGTGACCTGTGGTTCAGATCATACATAAAAGCTGTAGGTCCCCTCTGTCATATGATGTTAGATGTTGCGAAGGAGATTAACCCCAATTAAAAAAAAAATATATATATATATATATATATACAGTGGACCCCCGATTTGAGTACGCTCGTCCATAGGCTCCTATTGACTCGACTTGAGTAGAAAACTAGATTTGAGTATGCCAGCTGGCGACGCCGAACGCGTTTCAGTTTGTCTAGAGCGTTCGTTGCAGGAACATTTGGGGTCTTATGTTTTGAATAGTACAGGTGTTCTTAGGGATTTCTGTTAGAATTTTGTACATTTTGTTTTCTGACTTTGTACTTAGTGTTTATTTGTTAGTTTCTGTTGATTACAGCATAAAACAGGATTATTCTATTTTGTCTATATTGTACGGTATGTATTTTGTATTCTATTCTGTCTATTTTTAATACAATTACTAAATTTTGTAGGCCAATTTCTATAGAAAAAGTAGGGGTGGGGTGAAATTTTTGGGTTTTGGAACGAATTAATTAATTCCCATAGGTTATTAAGTTCGATTTGAGTACATTTTGAATTGAGTACGCCATGCTGGAATGGATTATGTACTCAAATCAGGGGTCCACTGTATATATGCACTAAAATCACAGAATAACACATGACCTTATTAATAAGCAAACAACCACAGGGAAAAGGAAAGGGAAACACGAAGTCTGAGCGCTTTCATGATATATTCACATCTCCTTGAGGATGTGAATATATCACAAAAGCGCTTGGACTTCGTGTTTCCCTTTCCTTTACCCTGTGGTTGTTTGCTTATATAATATATATATATATATATATATATATATATATATCAGGGGCAACACCAGACTTTTCACATAGGTCAGGCACAAGCATTATGGGCTTGATATGACTTTGATAGAATTTATATTAATGAATATGTAAATTTTTTTTTTAAATAATTTGGCTTTTGTTTTCAAAAATTACTTAAAGCCTACTAAATCGATAAATTGTTTAATAATTATAATAACTTGTATTTTATTATGTCCTTAGATAATGTCTTCATCATATTTAATCTACCATGAGTCATTTATACATAAACTCCAACCTCCTCGGTTTCAATGCAAATTCTTCGATGACCTTGTCATGTAGAATCTTTTGCTTCTCCAGGGAAACCACAATTTCTTTCTCTATTGCAATTCTTGCTAAACATTTTAGTATTTCCTGACCAGTTCTGTTCCTTAGATATGTCTTAATTCAATTTAATGTTGAAAAACTCTCTGTGGATGCACTGCTCACTGGTATAGTTAAAATCAATCTAAACAGTTTTGCAGATTTGCTAGAAGCTTTTTCTAAATCTAAGTCAATGCATAATTTTAGCAGTTCTTTGACATTTTGCAGGCAGTAAAATTAGGATCTTTATAAATGTACTTCAATGTAAATGGGTATCTAAGGTTGAGTAAAAAAAGAAAAAAAAACTCACACAAAAAGCACAAAAGAAAAAGAATTCAAATGCATTGAAATGAATACGACACAGTCCCTGAGGTAACTGACAATCAGGAAAACCGTGTGCAATTCATAGTTGCCACATATCTCTATTTTCACTCAAACAGCTTTCTGAGGATGAGATTTGGCATCCAGCATAATGTTAGGCACTTAGAAATATGCCTGACTTGTAAACTGAAAAACTCGCTTTTCTCTTCTTTGAAAAAATAGATTGACAAAATTATATACTTATCTGTTTGTTTTGACAGATGCTATACTAATGTTGATTTTAAATTACATTAAATTTCGTAAAAGTTTCATTTTTTCATAAGTGTGATAACAAGGCATCGGAAATGATGCCTGATGTGGCTTAATGCGATCGGTCACTCAGGCTTCATAAAACAAGTTTGACTTTGCACAAAGAAGCGGCGCGTTGAGAGAAGGAAAAATGCGGCATTCTAAAATTTATATTGCTCTAATAAATTGACCATAATAAATAGATCTTTGCAATACACAAATTTAAATTTTACATGATGACCAGAAAATTAAATTTATTTTTCTTTTAAAGTTATGTCAAGCTGAGCCTGACCTGCCTGACCCCCGCCATCGCCTCTGAGATATATATATATATATATATATATATGAAAATTATTTCCTGAAAGTAACACATGAAAAATATTTATGATGAATAAAACCACAAAGGGAAAAGAGCACCACTCTGTGTTTCTTTTCCCTTCGTGGTTTCATTCATCATATATATATATATATAAATATAACGTTCTCTCTCTCTCGTCTTGCGCGGAATATCTCCTATACAAGCGTCGTTCTTTACGTTAATTATACTGCGTGTTTGCAGTTAAATGTATATAATGTTACGGCATGCGGAAGGTGCCCCTTGGGGCATTGGTTTCTGCGAGTATGTAGAAGAATTACGGCATTTGGAAGAGTGAGGCCCACGGTGTAATGGTTATCGCATCTGACCGGCAATCGGAAGATCCCGGGTTCGATTCCCGGGTGGTTACCTCATTTTTTCATTTGTTTCGTTCTCTCTCTCTCGTCTTGCACGGAATATCTCCTATACAAGTGTCGTTCTTTACGTTAATTATACTGCGTGTTTGCAGTTAAATGTGTGTATATATATATATATATATATATATACAGGGCGTCCCAAAAAAATGTATACACACCTTAACAGCTGATAGCTCAATTGATGTTTCTTTCTTTCCAAGTTAAACCCATTAGAATTAATAATGGCAGTCAGACTAAGCTTTGAACAAAGGAAATTCATTCTAAAATGCTACTGGAAGTGTGAAAACGCAGTTGAAGTGCAAAGACAGTTTAGGAGGGAGTTTCAAACAGATCCACCAACGCGACTTACCATCACTCGAATTAGAGATAAGTTTGAAGCCGATGGAACTGTTCAGAATGTCCACAAGAAGCGTTGTGGAAGACCACGGACATCGACAAGCCCCACAAAGCAAGAAAGAGTACTGGAAACGTATCACCAAAGTCCAAGAAAATCTGTGCGGCAAGCGAGTCGTGAGGTAGGAATTTCAGAATCGTCTGTCCAACGCATTTTGAAGCGCTGTCAATGGAAAAGTTACATTCCAAGATTAGTCCATGCTATTAATGAAGATGATCCGGACCGAAGAGTGGAGTATTGCGAGTGGTACTTGGCACGATGTGGATTGGACGAAGGGGTTTCGTAGAATACCCTCTGCGTTCACCAGACCTCACACCACTAGACTTTTTTTTATGGGGATACTTAAAAGACAAAGTCTATGCTATAAAACCTGCAACAGTCGCTGAATTGAGATCAGCCATTGAACGAGAATGCACACAAATACCAAACGAAATGTTTCGTGATGTTTGCGATTCCATTGCTTCGCGTTATCAGCAGTGCCTGGACCAGAACGGACGTCAGTCTGAAAACAGGCGTTGACAAAACAATTAAATAATGTCTCTAGATTCTATTACATTTTGAAAATGAAATGTATTTTAATAAACACTGCCTTTATAATTATTTAAAGTGTGTATACATTTTTTTGGACGCCCTGTATATATTAGGGTGGTCCACAACAGCGTTTTTTGGAATTTTAAATTTGGTCACATCTGCCCTTATTCTATTCCCCCACAAGAATAAATGTGCCAATTATCTTTGCTCTAGGACCTTTTTATGCACTCGCTCAAAATGAAACAATTTGAATAATGACTTGACAATTTATGACTGGAACATTTATTGAACAAGGATAATAATGACTTGACAATTTATGACTATATCATATACAGGTACTCCCCGACTTACGACGGGGTTACATTCTGACAAACATGTCGTAAGTCAAAAATAACCACAATGGTAGTGATGTGCGTTAACATATACGTAGTTCAATCAAAGTAAAATAACAAAACACACAAATTATACAAATAGTAGTAAATAAACTGATCGGAATTCAAATTTTTCGTCGTCTATTATTTTATTTTATTTATTTAATATGACAGTCGTCATTGTAAGTTTGGATGGACATAAGTCGGGTGGTCGTAACTCGGGGAGTATCTGTATATTTAATATTATATATATATATTATATATTAATATATTATGAAATTATAACTGCGGAACAAATAATGCACACAGTTGAAGATCTTTAGGTCTTCTTGAGACCAGTTTTAGTCAGCTCTTTGAATTCCTTGCGGTGCTGAGTGACTGCGCGGAGAAGGTACTGCTTTTGCGCTTCATCCTTTGTGATTGTGCTGTTGAAATCCTTAATGAGCGCAACTCCTCTTTCTGCGCAATTGTTAACCACTGCCATCTTCTCTACACGTTCCTTCATTCCTTGGTAAGCTGGATCTGTGTCCCAATCATTTGGTGTCTTGGACAGGAATGATTGCGCCTGTTCACTTCCGTGCTGCATGACGAGGTTGAAGACGATTGCTGAACGTTTGGTGGCATAGAATTCCAAGGGATTGCTCGAGGAGAACATTTTTCTGTCCACGCGCTTGAGTCCTTTTCTTTTTTCGGGAACAGCTACGATGTTGTGAGCAATACTCTCCTTCGTGGATGCGTGAACTCGAGGATCAAAGAGTGTCAAGGGGATTAAGTGCTCAGAAATGAACCACAAATGGTGCTTCATTGCGGCAAATGCAGCATCATTCGTCTTTCCTGGGTGAGCTTTCAGCTGGCGCAAGAAAGTGAGGTCATTCAATGGAGCCATGTATGCAACACTGGCCTCGTTCCAGTAGTGGCCATAAAGGAACATGATAAACAGGCTTAGTTCCTTGATGTTCCGTTTCTCAGTCTGAAGCAAAGTGAATTGATCTCTGAATAGGAACACCTTGAGCGTGTAAATGGCCTTGGCCATCCATCGCGCATGGTGCATGGCTCCAGGGCTTCGAATTCTCACAGGACCGTCAAGCTTCCCTCCCAAGAAAAGGAAGCAGAGAAGCATCAGTTCATCATAGTCATCCTGCTGGCTCTTCTTCTTGACAGCCTCCTTGTAGTAGGAGACCATTTCCTTCCTCTGCTCTGCTGTTTCAATGAACAGGCTGTCGGGTGCACTCTCGAACTTGCTGCGATCAATGAAAACCCAGTGCTACTTGAAGCGCTTGAATAGGCCAATTTCAGGTCCACTGGATGTTCTGAAACAAACACCGAAGGCCGCAGCAAGGACGACTTCTACCACGTGGTGTCGGCAAGTGATCAACACCAGATCAATACCCAACTCCTTTTCAATGAGAGTACAAGCTCCAGCATGAAGTCCCGTGTTGGACGCAGTTGTATCAAAAACAAGACCTCGAACATTGCCCCTCAAAGACCAGTCGTCCACAAGCTTCAGGCACTCCTGAGCCTGAGATGCTCCACTTGCAGCAGCTACCATTGGAACTCCAAGGAGTTTCTCTTCCCCGTTACTGGTTACAAGCACAGCCACACGGTCCACCACCTCTAACCCATGGGAGATATCTGTAAGCAGCTTACTATCCCAGTGCAAGAGAAGGGGCTCATGGGTCTTGAAAGTGGCCTGATCTTCGCAGCACACCGCTTCACGTGTACATTGTCTCACTCGATGAATGGTGCTGCGTGAGATTGACACTTCATCCAAGTTGTGCCCCAGCGATATAATAGTTCCTGCGACCACTGCCATTCCTTTCCTGTCACTGATGTTGTGGCAATCCAAGGCTAAGGAAATGTCAGGCGTGATCACAGACTTCAATCACTTAGGAGTGGAACATTTTCATGCTGACTCCTTAAAAACTACAGTATCTGAATCTGATGATTCAGATGTGCTTGAACTAGAAGCCTCCAGTTCTCCCTGGGACCATCTCGCACCTGCCTCGCGCTTGGCCTTCTCCTCTCGGTTCATCTCTGCCTCACACCGAATCCTCTTCCTCATTTGTTGGTCAGCCATTTTCTTGTCAATCGGGCCAAAGCTGGAGGAAGTGGGATTATTGAGCTGAGTGACAAAGAAGTTCTTGTCCTCCTCATTCATCATGGTCTCGAGGGCGTCATGACGTGAAAGATCGAACACATCATCAAGGTCTCCGCGAAATATGTCCTCCTTCATTCTGTAGGATGGGAAATTCTTTGTGCAGTTCTTCTTCAGCCCCTTGTATTGCTCATACAGTTTCAGGAGCTTCTTCTCAGCGTATCTGGTATCCATCATTGGAACGTTTGCTTTTGTCCAAAATGGGATCAAAGCCTCAATGGTCATCACCGCACTGTTATATTCTGTCTTCCTCTCCTCCAGATGGTGGAACATGAATTTCCAGAGGACTTGAAGCTAGGTAGGGAATCCTGCCCTAGTTAACTTCTCCTCCACCTTCCCTAGTAACCACACCTCACTGCTAGACCGTGTTTTTGATTGCTTCGGTGGCATTTCTACACATTCCTACAAAAGAAGAAGCCAAATTTAGTTATACTATAGTAATCAGTCATTAGTGAGACATGTCATGCATGATTGAGCGACCTCTTAACGACACCGTACACCAACCATACTTCACACAGTTATTCACACTAAGTGTAGGAACAAAAGCAACAATGATCCAAAAGTGAAATCTCAGATGCTAAATTTTCCCTATGCTGAGTTTGTGTATATATATTATAAAGAGTAGAGGTAGGGCTTATAGGCAACATAAGTGCGATAAAAACAATTTGTTGTTACGAAATAACTACATCTCTCTGAGGCGTAAAGCGAAAAGTGTAATAAAAAAGTCCAAGCGCGAATTTGAAATCTCCATAGCTCGTGATGGTAAAGAAAACCCCAAGCGATTCTTTCAATACGTCAATAATAGAAATCCAGTAAAAAGTGTCTTGGGTCCATTGAAAAATGTAAAAGGAGAACTAGTTTCTGAAAACAAGGAAATGGCTACCTTGTTAAACGAATTTTTTACGTCAGTTTTTACTATAGAAGATGTAACGAATATCCCTACGGTCATAGACATAATACCTTTTGATAATGGTAATATTTTGGATAATGTTGTCGTTAGTGAAGGGGAGGTAATTCGCTATATTGATAAAATGAAAACCCGTAAATCACCGGGTCCGGATTCCATATATCCCATACAACTAAAAGAATTAAAAGATAGCATTGTTGTGCCGCTAACAAAGATTTTTAATGCGTCTATTTCTGAGGGGTGCGTACCAGATAATTTCAAGTTAGCAAACGTAACACCTATCTTTAAGAAAGGCGATAAAGGTGCGGCGGGAAATTATAGGCCAATTAGTTTAACGTCTGTTGTAGGTAAGCTACTGGAATCAATAATTAGGGATCGTATAGTCAAACACTTAGAATTCCATAAGCTAGTTAGAAATACGCAGCACGGATTTAGGCGAAACAAATCTTGCTTAACTAATCCTTTAGAATTTTTCCAAAGCGTGGTTGACATTTACGATAGACATCGGGCGGTTGATGTAGTGTATTTAGATTTTCAAAAAGTGTTTGACACCATGCTGCACAAAAGACTCATTGAAAAAACTAAGGCTCATGGAATCAGGGGTGTAGTAATAAATTGGCTAGAAGAGTGGTTGCGAGGTAGGAAACAGAGGGTGGTCATTGATGGAGCGGAGTCGTGTTGGGCTAATGTAGTGAGTGGCATTCCTCAGGGTTCTGTATTGGGCCCCTTGCTTTTTCTTATATATATTAACGATTTAGATGTCGGCCTAGTCGGTACAGTTTCAAAGTTTGTGGATGACACGAAGCTGGGTGGTAGGGCGATTAATGACGAAGATAGAGGTAAAATTCAGGAAGATCTGAATAAAATTGTTGATTGGTCAGTCACATGGCAAATGAGATTTAACGTGGATAAGTGCAAAATTTTGCATATAGGTTCGCGTAATGGTAATTTTGCGTATAGTATGTCAGGGAAAGATTTAACAAGTGTAGAGCAGGAAAAAGATTTAGGAGTTATAGTCACTAGTGATTTAAAAGTAGCGAAACAAAGTACAGCAGCGGTCAATAAGGCGAACAAAGTGTTAGGTTTTATAGCTCAAAATTTTGAGTACAAATCGCGCGATATTATAGTTCCACTTTATAAATCATTAGTTAGACCCCATTTGGAGTACGTGGTCCAATTTTGGAATCCACATATGCGCAAAGATATAGACAAAATCGAAAGAGTTCAAAGACAAGCAACTAAGATGATTCCGTCGCTTAGGTCAAAGTCGTACGAGGATAGGCTTAAGGAGTTAAAATTGACAACACTCGAGACTAGGAGGTTAAGGGGTGATCTAATCCAGGTTTTCAAAATTATGAATGGGTTTGATAACGTAGATAGAGATAGCTTTTTCGAAATTTCTCAGTATAATAGGACTAGAAATAACGGGTGTAAGTTGACAAGTAGAAGGTTCGAGACAGCAGTTGCCAAAAACTTTTTTACGCATAGAATAGTAAATAGCTGGAATAGTTTGCCGGTAGAAGTAATTAGTAGCACGTCTATAAACATGTTTAAAAATTGATTAGATGCATATGTTGATAGATTGGGTATAGTTTAAGGTAGTAAAATTAAGGCTTTGTGGGGATAGATCCCACAGCTCAACACAAGTGTTGTGGGATATAGGGAGGCAGCGTCTTGGGTTAGGGGATACTCTCTGTCCTTACACACCCCATTTAAAGAGATTCCTCTGCTGAGCGGTGCCCCCCATAGTACTGTGAGGTATTGAAAAACTCATGATCTTCACTTGCCCCACAAACACCTTTAAATGGGAGACCCAAGATGGGTGCACACACATTTCTACATTACTACAGTCTTTACAGCCACACCTACACTTTTCCTCCTAAGTGTATATATTGTAATGTATATTGTTGTAAATTTTGACTTGGTCCACAATCGATATGGACCGTGACTTATTTTCGTGACAAGGTACTAGTATTGATGGATACCGTAATGAAATTGACTGGATTCTCTGGATCTGATATATTTGCATGTCGGTTATAAATAGATATAGAGTGTAACATATTTGTGGATAGTAGTCTATTATGACGTGATCCTCTGGATCCAGAGATTCTATCTTTAGTTTTAAATCGATAATTAATTAGTTTTGCTAAATTGGTCGTTGCCAATGTACACAGTGTACAGGAAGTTGTTACATAAATTTCTTATGTTCTTGTGGTTCGGAACCCACGTAAAATTGTAGGTCCCCTCCGCCACCACGGAGGACATACACAATTACGAACACAGTTAGGTAGACCAGCCATGAGTGGATCCTAGGGTCTTTGTTGGTCTGAAACATTATAACATTATAACATTATATATATATTATATATATATGAAAATTATTTCACGAAAGTAACACGTGAAAAATACTTATGATGAATAAAACCACGAAGGAAAGGAAACACAGAATGGTGCTCAAGCGCTTTTGTCTAATGACATCCTCAGGATGTCATTAGACGAAAGCGCTTGAGCACCATTCTGTGTTTCCTTTCCTTCGTGGTTTTATTCATCATATATATATATATATGATGAATATAACCACGAAGGAAAGGAAACATAAAATGGTGCTCAAGCGCTTTCGTCTAATGACATCCTCAGGAACACTGAAGTACATAAAAAGGTTAAGCCTATATATAGGTTACAGAAAGAAAAAAGAAAAAATAAATAACATACATACAAACATATATATATATATACACACATATCTATATATACAAATACATACATACATACATACATATACAATAAACAGAGAAGTAAAAATAAAAAATTAAAAATTAAAACCTTAAAGGATTACCAGTGAGGCGTACAGATTTGTAAGGAAAAATATCGATTTTTAGCACAAGATCAAATGGATTATAAAAATACAAATTTATACTGGAACTCTGCCCGGGTTTTAACACACTGCTGCCTATGGTCAGGTTTCGATATATATAAAAAAAATAAAATGCAAATTAAAAGTTAATCGATTTTTAGCACAAGATCAGATGGATTATAAAAATACAAATTTATACTGGAACTCTGCCCGGGTTTTAACACACTGCTGCCTATGGTCAGGTTTCGATATAAATAAAAAAATAAAATGCAAATTAAAAGTTAATAAAGTAGAAGACAAGTTTACCAAAGATTTAATGTTTTACCCTTCTTATCTAAATCTGTTTTAAAGGAATTCAACATAACAGGATCGAGTTGAAAAAGACCTTTGCTTATGTTGAAGTTATTTGAAAGTTGGATAATGGCAGACTCAAGAATATTTCTATTAACAATGTTGCTTGAATGGAATAAAACTGAAGCATTATTCCAATCAATACAGTGGGCTAACTCTGACAAATGGACAAAAAGGGTACTGGACAACTGTCCTGTTCTAACGGAATATTGATGCTGTTTTATACGTGTGTGCAAATCCTTTCCCGTCTGACCTATGTAAAAGGAATCACATTGTTTACAACCAATTTTATAGATAATGCCTGAATTATTGGTAGGGCTATTTTTTACTATGATATTTTTCACAATATTGTTATGTATTTTTATAATCCATCTGATCTTGTGCTAAAAATCGATTAACTTTTAATTTTCATTTTATTTTTTTTATATATATCGAAACCTGACCATAGGCAGCAGTGTGTTAAAACCCGGGCAGAGTTCCAGTATAAATTTGTATTTTTATAATCCATTTGATCTTGTGCTAAAAATCGATATTTTTCCTTACAAATCTGTACGCCTCACTGGTAATCCTTTAAGGTTTTAATTTTTATTTTTTATTTTTACTTCTCTGTTTATTGTATATATATGTATGTATGTATGTATGTATGTATGTATTTGTATATATAGATATGTGTGTATATATATATATATATATATATGTGTGTTTGTATGTATGTTATTTATTTTTTCTTTTTTTCTTTCTGTAACCTATATATAGGCTTAACCTTTTTATGTACTTCAGTGTTCCTGAGGATGTCATTAGACGAAAGCGCTTGAGCACCATTTTGTGTTTCCTTTCCTTCGTGGTTTTATTCATCATAAATATTTTTCACGTGTTACTTTTGTGAAATAATTGTCATATATACAGTACTGGCCAAATTATTAGGAATTTTTTAAAAATTTCATTTTTTGGTATAAAATGTTAAATTAAACCAATTTTAAACATTGAAAAGTTATTTATTTCTACACAAGAATACATGGTCATTATTTAGCAATAGTTTAGTACTTAGTTTGACCCCCCTTAGCTGCCTTAAGGGCTGCGACACGCTTCGGCATGCCATGAATCAATTTTTTGCATAATTCCTTAATACGTGTAGAGTGAAACCAGACTTGAATAAGTCGCTCTATGAGTTGGTGTTTTGTTGTTATCGGCGTTTCATGGATTACGTCCTTTAAAATACACCATAAACTTTCGATTGGGTTCATGTCTGGAGAATTTCCAGCCCATGGGAGCAACCGAACACTATTTTCATGACACCATTTTTTAACCGACTTTGCCGTGTGGCATGGAGCTGAGTCTTGTTGAAAAATCCAACGTCTATTACCATACCATTCCCTTATTTGAGGCAGTAGACGTCTTCTTTGTACTTCTATATACTTGACTTGGTTCATATTCCCCTCAACAATGCTCAAACGACTAGTTCCATGCACAGAAATTGCTCCCCAAACCATGATCTTTTGTGGAAATTTCACCGTTTTCATCAGACACTCAGGCAAAAATTCTTCTCCAGGCCTCCTTCTTACACTTTGAACACGATCGTCAAGCATGGCAATCGTTGACTCATCGGAGAACACCACCTGCAATCAAAGAAAGCCCTGTGAAAGAGTCAGTGCATAGCGTATGAAGTACAGCTAAAACGAAGTACAGTATGACTTGCTGCTTTACAGATATTTTTACTGCAGTTTTATCACGTACTGTAAATACACTTCTATGCATACTGTATTTACTGTATTAACATTCTATTTAATGTTAAATATTATTCTTACCTGTTCCCAATCCTCACTAGTCCAGTTAATGTGTTCCTTTGCCCATGCAAAACGTGCCTTCTTCATAGCCTCAGTGAGCCTGGGCTTCTTCCTTGGGCGGTAGGCTTTGAAGCCGGCAGTTAGAAGCCTCCTGTTGACTGTTCTACGACTAATATTGATGCCATCAGCCGCTAGACTACTGGAAATGTTTTTGCAAGTAGCTCTTCTATTTCTAAGAGACAAAATTGCAATCTGTCTATCAGTTCTTGGAGTCGTTACCCTTTTTCTGCCGCATCTTCCAACCCTTTTGGGGCCTACATTTTCTCCAAATACCATTTTTTTCTTAATACGAAGTACTGACTGTGGTGAAACATGGAGTTTGGCAGCGATTTCCTTTTGTTTAAATGTAGAAGAAGTTAATAAAACCTGTATTTGCCCAATTTTCCGTGGACTCCAGTCATTCTTTCGCCCCATTTTCAATTCACTTAAAAACTGTAACAAATAATCGCCGAAATTGGGTAAATACACTATTTAAATTAAACGGTAGTTACAATGACACGTAAAAGAAAGAGAAACACACCCGCATCGCACGATAACCAAACGACAACTGACGAACAAACACGCTTCGTTCGACTAAAGAATTATGCAAAAAATTGATTCATGGCATACCGAAGCGTGTCGCAGCCATTATGGCAGCTAAGGTGGGTCAAACTAAGTACTAAACTATTGCTAAATAATGACCATGTATTCTTGTGTAGAAATAAATAACTTTTCAACGTTTAAAATTGGTTTAATTTAACATTTTATACCAAAAAATGAAATTTTAAAAAAATTCCTAATAATTTGGCCAGTACTGTATATATACACACACACACAGGGTGTCCCAGGAGGAAATGTTAAGAATGCACCATTTGACTCTAGATAATATTCAATGACATTTAATGATACATTGGCAACTGTGCAGATCCTCACATTATTTATTTACATTATTTTTTTGTCTGGGGGTTCTTGAAGAGTAACGTTTATCAGCGGGGTAAGCCCGAAACTTGGGAGCAGTTGGTTGCACGTATACAGGATGTGTTCATAAACCTCAGAAATGAACTTCCGTGTTTTCCTTGGCAAGACTCAATGGATCAGAGGCTCGCCGCGTGCATTGAAGAAGGAGGGGGTCACTGAAACCATTCTGCAATAAGTGCAATAGTGTATTGTATGTTTGTAGTTTTTGTAAACCACAAGTGTCATTAAATAGTATCTAAGATCGCCTTTTTATTATGTTTTAATTACCCAAATGTAGAGGCCTATATCTCGGTAACGGTTGGGAATCAGAACCATATCGATATAATACTTTCTACTTAGAAATACCCAAAGAGTGAAATGGTGCATTCTTGACATTTCCTCCTGGGACACCCTGTATATATATAGTAAATACTCGATGAGTCGGAATTTGGGATGAGTCGGCCTTGTCCTCTGTCAAGTGCTATTATTCTTTTGTTTATTTTACTGACAGAAGTGTTTTATTTCCTATGTCAAGTGCCATTATTATTTTGTTTCTTTTACTAAGTGAAGTGTTTTTTTAATACTGTATTGTATGAAAAGGTAAACAATAAAATTTTTTGTGTTTCATGCTCAAAATAATTCCAGCAACGGTAAGTGGAACAAAGTTTTATTGTTTTTTAATGTTTATTTTGTTTATTTTTAACATTGATTAGTGAGAGTCTAATACAAATTTAAAAGGTTAGAGAGTATTTATGCCTCTTTACGGGTAAATAGGGAGGGTAATTAAGGTAATTCACGATGAGTCAGACTTTTCAATGAGTCGGACTGGCTAGAGCCCTATATAGTCCGACTTATCGAGTATTTATTATATATATATATATGTATATGTTTGTGCCTAATGAAAATTAATTCATTTTTTTTTAATGTCTGTTTTAACAGTGGTTTTAAATATTCAAAATTTAGATTCCAATGTTCATTTTATAAATCTCATCCCCATTAATTTTAAATAGACCTAAGTGACTTAATACTAAAATTAATAGAACTGAACATTGTAGGCCTTGGCCAGTAATTGCAACTAACTGAAGGAATGAAGAGTGTAGAGCTATGATGAAAATTATTTTAACACATTAACTGCCACCTGCGCCACAGGTGGTACATTTAGTTCCTCAGGCGAGATTCAGTTACCAAATGGCAGTTAACATTTTAAAAATCAAAAGTAACATTTTTTTTGCAATATTAGCTTTTTCCCTTCTAATAGTTTGGAACTTAGTATCTATGGATCAACAAGAATGAGTTATATCATTCTAATTTTTACATTTTATGAAAGCATTATGTCAGGTTTTGCTCAAACTTGGTCAGTCTACCCTTCTTGATAGTTTTCTAGTTATTCAGGTATTTCATTGCCCATTTGTGGACTTTGTATCAATTATCCAGTTTTTTAATTTTGAATTTTTTACAATGAAAGCCTTTTCAATTTTTCATTGTTGGGATAATGAAGGCAAAGTATGTGAGAACAATTGAGGTCCTCCAGGAAGAAGTGGCTAAGTAACAGAAGTAAAAAATGCCAGAAAATGCAGTTAAGGTTGTACCAAATTTGAAAGTGTCATAACTTTTGAACTTCTGAAGATATTTCATTGAAATATCTTCAAATTAATGGTGTGCTGATTAATAGCAATGGCAGAATCAGCCATTTTATGAGCATTGGCATTGGTCAAATTTAACGACTTCTCTTACTGTTAACTGGGTATACTTGGGACATATTGACCTGTTTGGTAGTTATAGTTAAATACTTTATACTGTATATACGAGTATGTAAAACAATAAAAAATGCCCCAAATTCAGCCTTTTTTAATTTAAAAATGCTATTGAAGCCTCAAAAACTAAATGTCCCAAGTATCCCCAGTTGACAGTACTGATTCTTTGACATTTTAATATTTTCATTACAAAAAAATCTATATTTATAGTAAATTGAACATACAAAAAAAAAAACTATGATTATTTATACTCATTTCAAAGTGTAATTGTTTAACCTTGGTTTTTATAGTATAAAATATATTTAACATTCAGAAAAAAGGCAAAGCTTAATGAGTTAAATTACCCATAAATTTACATTTTCTCTAAATACAGGGTATCTACAAAGTCCTGTTCCAGTTTTAAAACTTTATTATAACAACCAAAATTGAGATAAAATAATGCAGTTTTTTGCATTTTGTTGTTGCTTAACTAATGAAGTTTTTTCTTGATTTACATGTTGTAATCTGAGTGTCAAGTTGCTATTGATAGAAGCTTGAACAAAAATGGCAACTACACAAGAGAAAGCTCAATGTGTATTCTGTTTTGTGGAGTCATAATCAGTAACAACTGTTCAATGGAATTACCATCATCAATATGGCAGGGATTCTCCCTCCAAACCCAACATTAGGAGGTTGTTTTGCAAATTTTAGGAGACAGGAAGTGTGATTGACTTGCCAAGACTTGTCCAAGAGACATTCCAATGCAGCCCTAAAAAGTCTATTTGTCATGCCTCAAGTGAACTGCAGCTACCAAGATCAATGGTACATAAAGTTGTACACAAGAGATTGCATCTTATGCATATGAAGTGCAAATAGTCTAAGATTTATAAACCTGATTACACACAGAGCTTTCTCTTGTGTAGTCACCATTTTTGTTCAAGCTTCTATCAATAGCAACTTGACACTCAGATGTAAATTGAGAAAAAAACTTCATTAGTTAAGCAATAAAATGCCAAAAAACTGCATTATTCTATTACTCTTGGTTTTGTTGTAATAAAATTTTAAAACTGGAACAGGACTTTGTGGACACGCTATATTATAAATTACTATAATCTCCTATTCTATATTGTACTTTATAATTTTTATATTAAACCATGTTATCATGTTGACTTCATTTTAATTATTTTAATAATTTTTAAACCAAAATTGTATATCCATTTTCTTTTATTCAAATAGGCTACCAGAGCCTTGAAATTTTAATGAAAAATTTGGTTAATGTTTACATTGTTGAAGAAAGTAAATACATTCAACAAAAGGAAAACCAATTACTTTAAATATTGGTATTCAATTTATAAAACTAAAATAAAATTATTTTATTATTTTACTGAGTAATAAAACTATTTAACATCACTTTAGCTACAATATATGAGTAACAAATTCTGGTACTGTCGCTATATTGTAGAATGAGCTAAGGAAAAGTATTTCATCAAATTTGAAATGCAGAGCTGTGCCTAGCGGCGCTAGTTAATTATTAGCACATCCATTAGCGGCGCTATTTTTCAAAATAGTTAGCGGAACAGATAGTGCCACTACATTTTTAGTCAATGTTAGGCACTAACCGCTAAGTGCTAATATAAATTATAATGAATAGAGTCTTAGAATGGTATTCTCTATATTACGTTGCTTTTTGTGCATAATGCTGAATGCAGAATGTATAATAATAATGTTTCATGAACTGGGGCATTCCATGACAGATCAACCAAAAAAAATAAAAAGACACCACTCTGACTCGGATTTGGGTGAAAATTGGTATAGAGGGTAAGTTTGTGTTCCAAATCCACTGGTTCAAACAAAAAGCTCTACGACTAATGGTCTTTAAGTCATTGGACCCCAAAGTTTAGGGCCTTCCCTTTACCATGCCCACTTTGATGGGCAATATCTCCCATCCAGTTAATCATAAACTGAACATATTATACATTTTTGGAATCAGCAAGACTAGATCTATCCAATGATACTAATTTTAGCTTTGTAAAGCAATTTTCAAAATTTTACTCCTCATCTCCCCCATTTGCTTGACCCCCCTACCCCCCATGGACATTAAAGCCACCCAATTTTTTTTCTGAATATTAAACTTCATATTATGGTTGATAAATGAAAACAATAAAAAGGGTGGGTATCATGTTATAAATCAGCTTAAAATTTAAATAATCAACAAAAAATTTATTTTTAATCATTTTTCCTAACTTATCACCAGAGTTGTTGATTTGTTTTATTAAAATCAGATTTTTTTATTTATATCATTTTTTTTTAAATTTAATATCTCAAAAAATATTCTTTTTCAGGCAACTACTTTTTTCCAGTTTGAAATAATTAAAACACAGATCTAATTCCTATTTGTAATATATATCATTATTATCAGGTCATCCCATAAGTAATGTAATTTTTTATGATAGATTAAGTTTTTAAATTAGTCCTACTCAGTTTAAGCATAAATTTTCCGAAGGTTATATCTAAGAGGAGATCTATCGTGTTTCGCTACATATTTTACAGACCTTGACCAGTGAAGACATGTGTTTTGCTTTATGTGAACCCCTCATAAACATGGCGGTATCAGAAGAGCATATCAGGCATATAATGCTTTATGAGTTCAAAAAAGGGAATAGTGCTACTGAAGCAACGCGAAACATTCAGGAAGTTTATGGCAACGATATTCTGCATGTGAGGAAATGTCAAAGATGGCTTCAAAAGTTTAGGAATGGTTACTGCTGTTTGACAGATGCAGCATGCTCTGGATGCCCTGCTGAGTTTGAGGATGACCTGCTGTTAGCCACACTTGAAGAAGACTGTTCAACAGCTGTCGAAGAATTGGCCCAGAAACTCAATTCATCCCCATCCACCATCCATCGACATTTGCAACAACTCGGGAAAGTGTCTAAGTTAGGAAAATAGGTGCCACATGAATCGTCAGTCGACAATCTGAGGGTGCGGGTAAACATTAGCACAGCTCTTCATTCCCGTGAACTCCAAGATCCATTTTTGCACCATTTAGTGACTGGTGATGAAAAGGGGATACTGTACCAGAATGTTAAGCGCCATCAACAGTGGGTTTGTGCCGGAGAACCAGCAACACCACAGCCAAAACCAAATCTTCACCCTCGGAAGGTGTTGCTTAGTGTTTGGTAGGATAAAGGTGGTGTAATACACTTTGAAACCTTACCACACAACCAAACAATCATCGCTCAAGTCTACTGTCAACAACTGGATCGATTGAACACTGTACTAAAAGAAAAGAGACCTTCTTTGGTTAATCAGAAAGGAATCATGTTCCACCATGACAACGCACATCCTCATACTGCTTGGATCACTTCTGCAAAAATTGAGGAGCTTGGGTGGGAAAAACTTCCACATCCTCCATATTCTCCAGACCTTGTGCCTTCAGATTATCATCTCTTCAGGAGTCTGCAAAACTTTCTTGACAAGAAACAGTATACTTCTTTAGATGACCTGCACACCAGTCTTTGTACGTTTTTTGCCTCAAAACCACCTGAATTTTATAAACATGGCATTGAAAAGCTTGTAGGACGTTGGCAGAGTGTCATTGATTCTGATGGAAAATATATACTAGATTAAAAAGTTTCAGTTGAGTGTTTTTTTGTCCTTCAAATTCCGATCTAAAAAACAAGTTAAACAACATTACTTATGGGATGACCTGATACATCATATTATTACATATGAATTATAATCATTATTACATATGAATTATACCTGTCTTTTTGCAGCATTCATAATGTGAACATGTCATTGAGTACAAGATTACTTGTGTGATAAATTTATAAAAAAAAATGGTGAAATACTGTGAAGACCCTTTAAAAAAACACAAAAAGAAAGTGTCTAGTGATTTAAGAACTATAAGTGAAGCACTTTATAATGCTTATCAAGGCAAACTATCACCAAATACAGTATTGTGTTCTAACTGTCATAAACTACTGACCAAAACTCCAGAATTATTATTTACAATGGAAGTACACCAATCATCAGATATTGACAGTACAAGTGAAAATACAAGAGAAACAGATTTGTCATGTGAAGATGCAATAGCAGACATTTCACATGTTCTAACAAATCTTGATGTGACTCCAGTTAAAACCTGTATTTTTAAAGTCATTTCAATCACTCATTAATTCTCAATTTTTAATATTTTTATTTAAATTTTAATTTAATGGCTATAATGTCAATAGAAATGACAATGTATATATGGTAGCTATTATACAGTATTTCAATATTTCAGATGGTTTGAGTACGGTACCTCAAGAAAACAATTAAAGGGCCTACAAGCATTGGAAAAGGCGCATAGTTCTCTGAAGAGAAAGCTTGAAGCAAGTTTATCAATAGAAATTCAAAGCCCAACAAAGACTCCAAAACTTGATTCCGAAGTGAAAAAGTAAGTATATATGGAGAACTTTGCATGTACAGTCTAGGGTGCATCAGCCTATAAGGGGTGAAATTTCGAACTTCGGATATTGATTCGGCCCTATGATATTATGGTTACAATCCCCAACAAACCTTCAGTGTCCACGTTTCAAGCTGTTCTGACAATATTTAGTGGGTCCACCTCGAAGATGAAAATTTGACAATTGTGGAATTTTATGGTTTTACTAGAAAATCTTGTGTAAGCGTTGTAGATTTTGTTTGAAAAAAAAATTGTAAATATAGTTAGTTTTAGGCAAGTTTTAGCTTCAATTCATGAAATTATCTGTCTTTTTAGACTTTTTTGTATTATTCTGAGAATCATGAAGTGAGTTACCAGGATGCGGGACGAGGACCCAACTTGCCAAGCATCCCACCGACCACCTCCACCTATTAAAAATGGTACTTCATGATAAAATACTTGTAAAAATTGATTTATTGCTTATTGATATCTTAATTCTTCTTCTTTGTCCTTTTTTCTTTTAAAACAGATGATAAAGAAGCTTGTCTCTTTCTCAGATTAGGAGTGGCTTTTCTGTCAGCTTCTACAATTTGGAGAACATTTTGAAGATGTTCTTCAGTCCTTGCAGCCTCATAAAAGTCACTGCATAGTTTTACTGCCCTCAGAGCCATCATTTATGACATTTATAGCCAAAAGTTTTTCTTTGGAAGATATAAATGATGCTGTTGTTTTCCATTCAACAATCTCAACCATTAAAAAATCATACTCTAACTGTAGTGAAGAGAATATGAACCATGAGTTTTTGTCAACCAAGTCAGCTAGTGTGGTTTCCGATCGTAGATTGGTAGGGAAATTAGGCTTTCCAAAACTAGATCCATGTCTACCTTCTGGAACCACTGTCTCAATCTTGTGTGGTTTATAGGAAAGTAGATGGTTTGTTATAGCATGAAGTTCATTTTTTGGAACCAAATCGCTGAATAATACAAGAGGAATCATCTCTGATGAAAGGTACCAGAGATGACGTTTCAAAGATGTTAGAGCACTTTTTGCTATTTGCTTGTTTACTTCCTCGTATCTAAGAAGCTTTTTGTAAAGCTGCAAATCGTGCCATGGTGCATCAAAAACTGAAGAGCAGGTCATCCACCATGGGAAGTAAATCAGTGAAATGAAGGTTGCAAAGTCTCTTAGTTTCAGAATTTGTTGCTCGTTTGTGATTGTTACTGAAGGTAGTTTCGAGATATTATCTTCTAGTAATGCAATTTTTAGAGCATATATTGCTTTACTCATCCATCTGGCTCTATGTATAGCACCAGGTAGCTGAAGGGTTATATCCTTATCACTAGGTCCTGCATTTAAGTATAACACAACTAAGTCAGAAAATTGTTTGTAGTCATATCGTGTATGTTGCTTTTCTATATTACTTATTTGAATTGCATAATCAGTCCATTCCTGAAGAATCTCCTGGACAGCTTTGGAGTACTGATTGAAGTCAATTTTTTTCAATTTTTCATCGTTGGAAATCCACTGAAACTTTTCTCAAAATCTGTTAGACATTAATTTCTGGTCCACTCGAAGTTTCTACTTTCATGTCCTGAAACACATGACTCATAATAACTTCACCAACATGATGCCTGCATGCAGACCATAATAAAGGCCGTCCAATCTCATCTCTTGTTGGATAGTTATGCATGCAGCGCTCACATGTCCCGTGTTGGTTGCTGTAGTGTCAAAAACCAAGTTCACTATTGAATTGGAGCAGTTCCACAATTTCAGTAGCTTCATAACTTCTTCGGTCAAGTTTTCCCAGATTGGCCACTGCCACCAGCACTAGGATGATATGATGGAATACCAAGTAGTTTGAGATCCATTGAATTTCCAACTGATACGGCTAATCGTTCTTCTGTAACATATTTATCCTGCAGAGTAGAAATTATTTTCAAATCCCAATGAAGAGAGGCCAATTTAGGAGGATTCCAGGATTTTTTAATGGAACTTGAAATTTTTTGGGCTACTTCGCGTCTTGCTCTATCAGCTGTAGCATATGAAGTTGCCACTGCCTTAGTGTTACCACCACATTCTTCAACAAAAGCTTTTGTGAATGCAGCCTGTTGTGCCGGAGTCATTTTCATTCTTGATGCCAAAGAAACAAGTTTTGGTCTTTTCAGAATGTCATGAGGAATGATAGCTTGAGTATCTAAACAGACTGTTGACTGTGTGAATTTTCCATCTTTTTCAGCTCTATCATTAGCTTCTGACTCACTCTCGATGGTAGTTGTATCGCTTGTGCTACTGCTTTCTAATTCAACATAACTGCAAGAAGCTTCAGTGTGTCTCAATTCCTTTTCTTTTCTAACATTTTCGAAAATTAATGCGCTTCATTTTGGATGCTGAAGTTTGATCATGGGCTCCAAAAGAAGCAATTCTATCCCCTTGCATAGATTGAAGAAATTGTATATCTTCTGGATTACTCATAATTTTTTCGGCATTTTTAATCCACAGTGGAAAAGTCATTTTAAGTTGCATTTCCATATCTTCTAGTCTTGTCTTTGTACTTTGTAGCTCTCTTCTTTTCAATGGAATTTCTCTCTGTTTCGCATTCTTTTCTGACAACGAAATTATTTTCTCACATGCTTTTTTCTCAGTAATCATTGGTATGTTGGCTTTATTGTAGAATGGTTGAATTTCTGTTAAAACAATTTTAGCTATATCTCGCTTAGTTCTTCTCTCTTTTAGACCCTGTTGCTGGTGAAATAGGAAACATCTAAGAACTTGTTCACTTGTTGGCAAGCGACATCCTACAATCTTTGCATCATTATTTGTGATGCCAGGACCTAATCCAAATATACAGGTTTTTTTTCGTGTTTTTACATCAACTTTATCTGCACCACTTGAACAAGTTTTACCACTAGAAGTGGCTTCACTGGCTTTACCACTATTATCCATTATATCATATATCAACTATTATCACCAACATATATCAAAAATTGACCTGTAATAGAAACATAGATTAATATTAAAGTAGTCTACATGCCTGAAAATAAGAAAAAATAGCTATAGGTATTTCATGATGGCAAATGATGTTTATTAATAGTAGCTATGGCTTAAACACAAGCAAACTAAACATACTAGGCCTATAGTACCTTAAGGATCATTCAATTCAATAAAATAAAGGTATATGTGAAAAAAATAATTTAAGGCAATTTATCCCCAAAATTGTCATTTTTGTAAAAGTTTAGGAGCTAGGTGGACCCAGTAGATATTAATCGATTGACCTGAAATTTTGCATGTGAATTTTTTTTAGGGAATGTAACCATAATAACGTAGGGCCAAATCAATTTTTGAAAGTTGCCATTTTTGATGCACCCTAAATTGTACACTTGTCACATTAATTTCATAATTATAAGTTCATTGTAGCACATTTCTTAACAAGTATCTCAGTTTTTATTTTGAATTCTGCTTCTATTTGGATTCTCTCTAATTCATCATTTTTTTAGACATAGGATTAAATACATAGCATTAAATACTTCTATGTATTTTTCAGATACCATCATCTCATGCAAGAATTGGTGGAGGCTTTTCATTCTACCAGTAGTTATGATCAAAAACTTCAAAATACTGAGCATTTCTACACATACTATCGCAGAAACAGCGCAAACATTTCAAAGAATAAAGTATTTAGTCAAAAAGAGCAGAAGTTTGAAAAAGAAGTATGGAATTATTCCAGAAGTTCCAGCTATGTCAAAAGGGAAAGTTGTCACAAAATCCACCATAGAGCTAGTTAGATCATTCTATGAATCAGATGAGATCAGCCGTATTTGTCCAGGAAAAAAAGACTGCCTTTCAATGAGAGACTATAATACTGGAGAAAAGGTAAGTGTCCAAAAAAGACTTGTACTAATGAATTTAAGAGAAGCATATAACATCTACGAGGAAAATTCAGAGAACCCTCCAACAGGATTTTCAACTTTTGCATGTATTTGACCCTGTTTTAGCTGAATCAGGGGGAACCCACTCAGTGTGTGTTTGCACTTATCATCAGAATGCTAAGCTTCAGTTCTCTGCTATGGGTATCAAGGGGCTTGATTATAAAGTTTTGATGGAAAAAAATGTGTGCGACATCGGCAATAGAAACTGCATGATGCACAAATGTAATTTATGCCCCAAAGAACAAGGAGTTACAGAGTTCCTAATAAATGTTGAAAATATACATGAGATAGAATATGACATGATTAAATATAAACAATGGGTTTCTACTGACCATTACACTTTGGTGGAAAAAGTAGAATCAGTTGAAGATTTTATTTCGTTTTTTAAGCACAAAAATAGCAAATTTAACTCATCATTTTGTGGCCAAATCTCAAAATAATTTTTCTCAAAAGTTTAAAAAATAGTTTACCCTACAATGAAGCAATAGTTTTATGTGATTTTTCAGAGAACTATTCTTTCATTGTACAAGATGCAGCACAAGGCTTCCACTGGGAAAATAGTCAATGTACAGTGCATCCATTTGTAATTTACTGGAAGAATACTACAACTAATGAAACTATGCACACAAGCTACTGCTTTCTTTCACCTGACACCAAACATAATACCACCATGGTCTACTCATTTTTAAATGCCCTCATTCCAGACAAAGAAGTTTCATCCTCACATTAACAAGTTACATTATTTTACTGATGGATGTGCAGGCCAATATAAGAATTGATTCAACTTTGTCAATATATGCAGACACATAGATGACTTTGGGCTCAAGTGTGAGTGGCATTTTTTTGCCACAAGTCATGGCAAAAGTGCTTGTGATGGAATTGGTGGAACAGTCAAAAGAGCTGTAGCCAGAGCAAGTTTGCAGAAAACTTTCAATGATCAAATCATAACACCAGAGGCAATGTTTCATTTTTGCTGTGAAAATTTGGAGAATATCAAATTCTTTTTAATTAAACCTGAAGAAATAGAAAAAGTGGCAAAATTCCTAAGCAAAAGGTTTGAAAATAGTATCCAACTAATTGAAACCCAA
The DNA here is from genome assembly GCA_023014485.1 of Bathynomus jamesi. Classification (NCBI taxonomy): domain Eukaryota; kingdom Metazoa; phylum Arthropoda; class Malacostraca; order Isopoda; family Cirolanidae; genus Bathynomus; species Bathynomus jamesi. The sequence goes on from JAJOZX010013837.1 coordinate 88,015, forward strand.
AAGTTTCACTGATTTGTGCCAGTTAATGCCACAAAAATTGAAGCCTTTGAATTATCTTCTGATCATGAAGGTGAGGAGAGGTTAATTGTGAAGTGTGCCACTAATGCAAATAAAAAATAAAGATTCAGTCATTCTGAACCCCAAAATTGGGGAATACATAGTCTGCTCCTACAATAACTCTCGGTGGCTGGGGCTTGTACTAGAGTACAATGAAGAGTTTGATGACTATAAGATAGATTTTTTAAACCCATCTGGATTTAGCAGATATTATTATTTCCCACAAATAAGAGACATCTGCCATATTTCAAGACATGATATTTTGGGTATTCTAAGTACCCAACTCTGAAGGCTGGAATGTTGTGTATCCAATATGTTTTCAGAGAAGGAGAATTAAAAAAGTTCATGTAATGCCACCAAGTTTTAATATGAATATAATGTCACCAAGTTTTTTATTGAAATTAGTCACTGTTTATTTGATGCATCATAATACCATGAGCACAGATGACATGAAAATGTAAATTATATGCGTAATTGTCCTTATTTGAATATAGCTGTATATGTTTCTATTACAATATGGGATTGCAAACATTTAAGTGATTTAAGTTATTTGATTGACTAACTTGGTAAGCCGTGAAAGATAGTCTTCATAATTAGGTTTCAAAAAAGTGCTAACATTTTATTGAATAAAGAGGATTCACCATTTGAATAAAGATGTTAGTACTCACTTTTGATTCAGTTATATATGTATTCTTTAAAATTTAAACTTTGAATAAATAAATGCTGAAAAATGTTCAAAAACTACTAGTAGTAATTTAATTGGCA